>VOQJ01046666.1:43174-53471 GCA_015052665.1 Apistogramma diplotaenia | reverse complement strand
TTCTCTAATTTAAAAAAAAAAAAAAAAAACAGGTGTAAATTGAGAACTGAATCAGCAAAGTTTTGAAAGGTGTGAAACCTTTGGACAAACAACAAGCAAAGCACATTTTCTACATGCAGTAAGGTTAGCATTAGCATAATACCTACAGAGGAGTCTCTGCTCTTTATTTTCTTTAAAGCTGAAGAAGGCGAGCGAGCAGCATGCAGCTGACCTAGGCAGGTGCAGCTGCATAAAAAACCTGAATAGATTATCTTTCCTTTTGTATTTCGCCCGCCGCCTTCTGTGTCTGTTTATTGTTCATAATATATTTCCCCCTTTATCTCTTCTCTCTGCCCCGCTCTTCTTTTCCTTTCAGATGCCAAACCTGCGTGAGAAATCCATCTTGCTGGTGAAGATGATGACCTACATTGAGAAGCGTTTCCCCGATGAACTTGAGTTAAACGCCCAGTTCCTGGACCTCGTTAATTACGTCTACAGGTAATTACCATCATTCATCACATGGCTAAATGGCCACACCACTGATGCCACCCCACTCTTGCATCCATCTTAACGCGAGGAGTGAAGGTCGGGGGCGGTCGGGGCGGGGAAAAGACACAGAAGGTTGGGTCAGGGAAAAAAGGACAGTGAAGATGAAGAGGAAGGACTTGAAGCACCAGCAGTGTTTTTTTTTTTAGGACTAAGGTAAAGCTGTGGAAAGGTACTGATTATAATGAGTTGGTTATACACAGGAGCTGTGGAACTAATTAATTATTACCATCACTAGATTTAATAATAATAAAAAAAGTTAGAGTAGGCAATATGGCCACCCAAAGATCGAGTCAAGGAGGCAACAGTTAGTGATGAAGACGGATAATGCCTGGGGTTTTTCACAGGGTTACAGTAGCATCAGCATTCAGCCAGCTCATGACAGGACACCCAGCAGGTGGTGGTCAAAGGCGAGAGACTGTCTCAGCCTGCTATTCATCAAACCGTGGCTCTCATCACCTCTCCATCTTACACACATACACGTTTAATCAGCCCGATGTATCCGCATCCTAATGCCAGAAGATTTCAAATGAGCAGTAAAGCCGTGATGGACAGCAAGTAATGATAATGGAAGGATAAAGCAGCTGTGCCAGCACAAAGTGCGATTAGGAGGAGGGTGTAAATACGAGCAGTACGCAGCTGCGGCAGCCGTGCCCGTGCTACCCCTTTTCATCCCAGCTTCTCTCTCACGCCTTCTGTTTTATGAATCATCACTGCGGAGCTCATTCAGTACGGCAGAATAACATGGAAATGATCACATTGTTCTTTAAGTAGTCAGTGTGTTACTATTAAAGCAGCAGTCTTATTATTAGAGATAAAGAATTCAGTCTTAACTCTTCCCTCTCTCCCTCACCCTCTGATATGTGACACAGCTGTTTGTTTTTGAATTGCTGCTTTGAGATTGCTCCATGGAGTCGTACCTATATGCCTTTTTTTAAATCGATCTGAATCAGTATTGGTTAAACAGCATTCAGGCTTATTTTTGACAGTTAATTGAATATTTCCAAGTCTTCTTAAACTGCTACATTGTTTCAGTGGCATGTGTGAGTTCTGGTAACAGCTGGAAGCAGTGATTGATATTTTTGTCCTTTTTGTATTATAAAGCTAATGGTTGCATTTTCTAAGTCAAGTGTAATCCCTTTTTTTCACTTTGTGAATTTTGGTGATAAAAAGAGCTAACGTTTCAGATTCTTTCTAACAAAAGTTTCGTCCCTTCAGGGATGAAAGCCTTTCAGGAAGTGACATCACATCAAAGTTGGAGCCGGCCTTCCTTTCGGGGCTTCGCTGCACTCAGCCACTGATCAGAGCCAAGTTTTTTGAGGTGTTTGATGCCTCTATGAAGCGGCGCGTCTATGAGAGGCTACTGTACATCTGCTGTTCTCAGAACTGGGAGGCCATGGGCAGCCACTTCTGGATCAAACAGTGCATAGAGGTAAATGGTGTCTTTCTGTAGGCTTTGTAAGCCTTTTTATCCGGCTTTAAAAAGAATATATTGCTTAGGTCTTTTCTGGTTTCGGGCGTCCACATGCTGGTTACCTGCCATCGACTGTCACCAATCTTCTTTTATGCATTTTGCACCTGTTTGTATGTTTGATAGTTGTTGCTGGCAGTTTGTGAAAGAAACACCATCATTGGCACCAGCTGCCAGGGATCCATGCTGCCATCTATCACGAACGTCATCAACCTGGCCGACAGCCATGACCGTGCCGCCTTTGCCATGGCAACGCACATCAAGCAGGAGCCTCGTGAAAGGGAAAACACTGAGACCAAGGAGGAGGTGAGACACTCGGAGGGGCGCACACACCTCGCAACGTGTCTCACATAAAGTGCCACATTATCCCATTAGGAGAGCTTTTACATACTGCAGGTCTGAGAAAAGACTAATGCTGGTGCGCCTTTGCTCTCGCTCGTGATCAAGAAGCTGTTGATAAAATGTTATTTCCAAACAACCCAACATGAGGACTGAATGTCAGAGCTTGAACAACAGTAAATGTTTTTCCTCCCCTCGTTTCTCCCCTGCTAGGATGTAGAAATTGACATAGAATTAGCACCGGGCGACCAGACGGCCCTTCCAAAGACCAAGGAGCAAGCTGAGAGAGACACAGGCAACCAGCTGCACATGCTTACCAACCGCCACGACAAGTTTCTTGACTCATTACGGGAAGTCAAGGTAAGCTCCTCCTTCAGTTCGACGGGTTGATGAAATGGTTATAGTTTTATAGTTTCAAAACATTTTCTTGTCCCAGTGGCATAATTCATTAACCCCCAAGTACGATGGGGGTCAGCACTATTCTTGAGCCTTAAAAGCAAGAATTCAGAGTCGGTGCCTTTCAGAATCAGCAGGCAGTAGCTTTAATTTTTCTCTTCTTTATTAGACGGGGGCCCTTCTGAACGCCTTGGTCCAACTCTGTCACATCTCCACACCGCTGGCTGAAAAGACCTGGGTCCAGCTTTTCCCTCGCCTCTGGAAGATCCTGTCTGACAGGCAGCAGCATGTGAGTATTATTCAGTAGCATCTGTCTTTTTGCTTCCAGACCAAAGGATGGACAAAGAAATGCTGTGAATATTCAAGAGAAAGAAATGCGTGCGATGCTGTGACTTGCCTGATGATTTTTTTTAAGCATCAACAGTAGCACTACGTCTAACCAAAGTTGCAGAAAAAAGTATGATTTTTTTTCCTCCTCTTCCCACAATAATATTCCTTCAATGTCTTCAGTGCATATATAAGAAGTTTCAGTAGCAGGTGGAGGCTTAAAACCGCAGGATGGTAATTCCAGTTAATTTGTACGTTGCCTTTTCTTCTTGTCTCTGAGTTCACTCTTACAAGGGAATGATAGAAAAGTTTATTCTCCGTCTGGAGGATTTTGATGACACATCGGCGTTCACCACCGGTCTAATTAAAGTGACCATTAAGGCATAAATTAGTCCATGCTGTCATCGAGCAGCGAAAATTGCATTCATTACCAATACATCAGAGTGTGTCAGTCATGATTTTCAGAGCACTAACCCCACGATCACGCTCAAAGTCTATTCTCTCCAAATGTGTGCGCTCCGAGAGGCTCTGAGTGCCAGTATTTTTCACAGATACAAGTGCTAAATAGTTGCGTTACCTTAAATCTGAACAGGAAAACAAGGCTTCTAAGTAGAGCTGGACTGTGTTTCAATTACTAATGAAATATTCATCTTTTGCAGGACTGCCCTGAATGCAGTAGATGTGTATATAAAAGCACAACATGGTACCATAGTACTGATCTCTGTGGGATACTAATGATCCCTACTAATGATGTGGTCTGAATACAGGGAGACAGCGTACAATTTTGTCATTAGTCCCTTGCTATTCCTCTTATGTGTTATCTTCTCCTTTTTTTTTCCTATTTCTTAACAGCTCTCTCTTACTGGAAAATGGCATCATATTGCATCCCACACATGCAATTCAAGGCCTTTGTCAATATGTCGCATCAGTGCAAAGCGATACTGGGCAGTTGATGATCTTGCTTTTTCTCCTCTCCAGGCTTTGTCCGGAGAGATGAGTCCTTTCCTGTGCAGTGGCAGCCACCAGGCCCAGAGGGACTGCCAGCCGAGTGCCCTAAACTGCTTCGTGGAAGCCATGTCCCAGTGCGTGCCTCCTATCCCCATCCGCCCCTGCGTCCTGAAGTACTTGGGCAAGACTCACAACCTGTGGCTGCGCTCCACACTCATGCTGGAGCAGCAGGCCTTTGAAAAAGGTCTCAGTCTGCACAGTAAACCCAAGCAGAGCACAGAGTTCTATGAGCAGGAGAGCATCACACCACCTCAACAGGTAATGGGTTTTGATGTTCACTAGATATTAGCTTTTTAGGTCGTTTCAGATGTGTGGAATCTTTGCTTTTCTGCATAAATGTCTTCTTTTTTTTTGCATTGTGAAACCTTTATTGGATCACATATATACAGATACTGATATATTTCTCATAGTCTAACAGTCGGTGGACTGATAAATCAGTCAGACGTTAAAGAAAATAAAATGAGGGAAATCTTTCATGGTTATTGCTATTGTTGCTTTCATTACTAGTTCTTTTCCACAGTGGAGGGTTTAAACATATATTTGTCATGTCACTGCAGCCTCGTCTTTGAAGTTGGAAAATCTCCCTCTTATCCTGTTTGAACTAGACTCATTAGCAAATCTGGTCTCATTAAATTTACAGTTTGATTACTGCAGATGATCCAATTTGTTCCGCTCGTGTCCTCATTGTGGTGTTCTTTCGTGCAGGAGATTTTGGACTCCCTAGCAGAGCTCTACTCTCTCCTCCAAGAGGAGGACATGTGGGCTGGCCTGTGGCAGAAGAGGTGCAAGTTTCCTGAGACGGCAACAGCCATTGCCTATGAGCAGCATGGCTTCTTTGAGCAGGTGAGAGGAAGCTTAAAGTACACCCACTGAGGTAGTAATTTGTGGTGCTGTTCTGCTGTATTGAATTTTTGTGGAATAGTAAAATGTTTATTTCTATTTTGTTACCTCAAAAAGAGATTTTTTTCCCCTGGAAATATAACAACATGTCTGTTCAGGCTCAGGAAAGCTACGAGAAGGCAATGGAGAAGGCCAGGAAAGAGCACGAGAGGAGCAATGTTTCCCCAGCCGTTTTCCCTGAGTACCAGCTGTGGGAGGACCACTGGATACGGTAAGATTTGTTCCTTAGCAGGGCAGCAATGACAAGAAATGACCCCCATGCTTCCCTCCAAAGCTAAATGGCTCCTCCTCTTTATTCAATGATTTAACCATGCAAGTCACTGATTAAATGCCGTATGGATGGGATTAAATTTAACCTAAGTAACCTATGCAACGGTGACAGTCATGACTGTGTTTAAGTCAGACACAGGAAGAAAAAGAGCTGGGGAGGACGTGGTTTGCACAGCAGCCTGCATATGCTACAAACATGGTGTAAAAAGAACATGTAAAAGCTGGTACAACTGTGGCACATTTAAAAGCATAGAACATTTAAACCTACTCCCTCGTCTTCATTTCCAGCTGTTCTAAGGAACTGAACCAGTGGGAACCACTGACTGAATACGGCCAGTCCAAAGGCCACTCAAACCCTTATCTGGTGCTCGAGTGTGCTTGGAGGGTTTCTAATTGGGCTGCTATGAAGGAGGCGCTGGTGCAGGTGAGTCGTGCACTGTTCCCATATATAAACGTATACACGTATGTATTTCTGCAAACATTCCCACTGATTTTTTTCTCTCTCACTGTCCTCAGAAGGTAGCAATAACAGTTTCACAGAAAACAAACCGTAACCACACGTTGTCACTAACACACTCACAGACACAGTGGAGCCTGTGGGCATGACCCCAGTGAACTGGACAGACAAAACCTTTTTTCTTCTTCCTCTTTTCATTTTGCTCTTTATTTCTAGTGCAGTGCTGCATATTAAGCTCAGGCCTCATGTTAGTGTGAGGTAAAGAAACTCGATACTGCTGCTGTCTGACCTCTCCATAACTTCGCACACCTGGGAAGAATAAGAGAGGCGGCCATAAAGCTGTGCAAATGCAGTTAAGCTGTTTAGTCCATGAATTTATTGGCCTCGTGTTTTCCTAAAACAAAGTGTAGATGGGTGGCAGGCGTGTGATAGTACTTGACATATAACAAATATTCCTACTTTGCTCTTTCAAGGAGACTTGGAACCAATCCATTGAGCAGCTCTGTCCGAAGGTGACATCTAATTAAATTGTCTGGATGCCAACGCCAGCTTCCCTATATCCCCTCCTCCTTGTTTCATTCTTTCCTTCCTCTGTTTACTCATTTCTCTTTCTTTTGTCTCCCGTTCCCCCCATCCTCTCTCTTCTTTACTCGGTCTCCTTTCTGGCGTTATTGGCCCCTGCGCTTTCACTTTCGCCTCCCATCTCTTCATCCCTCGCTCCGTAGCTCTGGCTGCAACAGCTAATATTTACGACAGCTGTGTGTGTGAATAATTACCCCAGCATCTGCTGCAGGGCGATTTGTTTTATGGTGGGGGAGAGGAGCAAGGCTTTCAGTTGCCTGCCTGCCTGCCCACTCCTCACCAGCTCAGAGGCGAAGTCCAAATGTCCCTGCTTTCAATTAAAGCCGGCTCTTGATAAGGGCGGCCCTGTCTCCAGGATATTCATCAAGCATCACCCCCGATAAGTGCGCTTTGACCGATCACTGTAATTTTCTCCAGCATCGGAAGGAGCTTTCACAAATACGCTCACCTATACCTTCCCACTCTCTTGCTCTTTTCGCTCTTTATCCTTTCGGCCTTCTGTCATTCTGGGCCTCTTGCTCACTTGTAAACTCACAACAGCAGACCACAGGTGTGACGTAGGAGGCTCCCGCTGGGTATTATTTGTTTGATGTTAATGCGCTCAGCTTATTAATCAATAGCGGGGCCTTTTCCACTTCTTTGCTTTTGCGTCAGACATGTCAAATTTATTAGTCGTTATTACAAAAGTTCAGCGGAAACCATTCACAAAATAAATCCGAAGCAATATTGTTCCACATTTGTCTAAGTACTAAATTATGCAAGGAAAATGTCATATGCCCTTTCCCCCAGAGATGTTTTCATATCATTAAAACTGCCACAGCGCTGTGAAGACTGCGCGTTAGTCTGCTCGGCTTTATGGTGACAAATGCACAGAGGAAAACAACAAGCGAACTCTTCTGGGATTTACCTGACAGCGGTGCATGTGTGAATGCACAAATTCCCAGCGTAACTCACAAAACTGTCCAGAATTCATGTGTGAAAATGGCTAGTTTCATATGACAACCTATGAAATTTATATATATATATATTTATTCACGCTTCACTAGATTTTTTTTGTGCTGTTTCTGCCTCTGCGATTTTTGCAGATTTCTGCTTGACATAAAAAAGCAAGAGAAAGATGTTTGCCATTGTAAACATGCATTAAGCTTTGATATAACAGCAATAGGATGGTTTAAAAACCCAAATTAAAAAGGTCAAATTTTTAAGTATATTACAGTAAGACACAAACTAAGTCCATATCTGGACTGCAGGACACTTTTGAAGCTTCTTATGTTGCTGCCATACATTTGCGTTTAAATGCGTATTTTTCTTACTGTGCAAATTTCCAGGTGGAGCTGAGCTGTCCCAAGGAGATGGCTTGGAAGGTGAACATGCACCGTGGCTACCTGGCGATCTGCAACCCAGAGGAGCAGCAGCTCAATTTCATAGAGCGTCTGGTGGAGATGGCCTCCAGCCTGGCCATTCGTGAGTGGAGGAGGCTGCCTCACATTGTTTCCCACGTGCACACGCCATTGCTCCAGGTCAGTACGCCAAAAACATCGTTTTTCTGTTGAAAGGCTGCATTTGGTCCAAAGCCCTAGTCAAAACACCAGGAGGGGTTCTAGAGGAAAGTAAGTTTATTGTAATAAGCTCTTGAATAGATGCATGTCAAGAGGATCATTTGTTGCCCTAAGACATTGTGCCTCTGCCCCCCCCCCCTCCCCTCACCCCTTCTTGTAAAATTAAGACAGATGATTAAAAAAAAAAAATCAAAAACCCTTTAAGCCTCTCTGATTCCACCACAAGAGATTACAATAGACAAGGCAAAGATGAAAAAGGAGAATGGGGTAAAAAAAACGAAGGCGCCGAAAATTGAAAAAGGTGGAGAGAATGGGGGAACATGGGGGAGAAAGAGTGAAGACGAAAGAGTTGGTTTAGAATGGCTGTAATTACTTCCCTGCCATCAGATACTATTTGATTAAATACCTGCAGCAGAATTGCATTTACATGATGAATGGGATAGTCTGAATGAAGGTTAGAAATGGGCCATCAGCTGATATTAACAGATAATTGTGAAAAATATTGTACTGCCTAATTTATTTTGTTTTGGGAGATTTCATTTCGGAATGGGGGGTTAAGTCTTCAGCGCAGCTCTGATTTACTACATTTATCTTTTGAAAATGGCTATTTGAATTGTGCGACTATGTTCCTCGTTATTGTGAGTGTGTGTGAGTGTGTGTGTGTGTGTGTGTGTGTGTGTGTGTGTGCGTGCGTGTGTGCTCGCATATGTGCAGTCCAATTATTTAGCCTAGCCGAGGGAAAACAAGCTATTTATTCCTCTGCCCAACCAAGCGGCCTGTTGTAAATCTCCATTCCAAAGTCTATATCTCAAATTCACGACTCCGTGAGCCTCTCAGGCCGAGGAGCCCAGGCTCTGCAAATACAGCAGGGTTCAAATACTGTTTGAATCAAGTTATCATCAAACCCCAGCTCTCAGCAGTGACTGACGATCAATGGATTATTATCCACGTTATTGATTATGAGGGTTGGCATTAATATTGATTGATGAGTAGTTATAATGAAATGATTGATTATATGTTCACAAAGCTGCTTTGGGTCAATCAATGAGGCCTCTTTTCACAGAATGAGATAGAAGCCCTCGCTTATCATTTTCCCATTTTCCCATCTCCTTGTCATTTTTTTTTTTGGTGCCGCATCCAAGCAGATTAGCTATTGAAGTAATGATTTTGCCTGCAAAATTCTTTTGTTGCCAGGAAAAAAAAAATCTTACTGCATCGTATTTCCCCTGCATTGTGTTTTTGTTCCTGTGACATTTTAGTAATATGCAGGATCACAGAGTTTCTTTGACCAGTAATAATTGAGTCAGATTGACCTGAAAGCATCATGTGCAAATGAAATATAAGAAATTTCTAATATATTTTTGGTAATATTTTTGAGTGCTTTGAGAAGTCATTGCGTTTTTTTTCTTTTCTTCCAGCTATGCTAGAACTCACACTTGAGTATGAGCTTCAAGAAAGTTACTTTAAAGTCTCGCTGCCTTTAACACGGCAGTCAGTTTATCAAGCCATCGCCAGTCTTTCTTGTTCATTTTAGCTCCTGTGCTAACATCCTGTCTTTCTGCCTGTTAACTAAGCTCTAAATGCGCGGCCCATTTATCAGTGGGTTGATAATAATTTTCTGACATTAGCTATTTTGGCGATCATTATTAGCATTTTTAGCTGCCAATAAATAAAAATTTAAAAAGTAAAGATGCGAAAAACACCCTTGAACCATGCTATGGGTGTTGACCTTGCATAGTTTGTCCACTAGAGGGCACAAACATGAAAACCAGCTGATCAGAGTAAATAAATAACTACTGTTCCGCTCCATATCCATTTTTAAAACCATGTCATCACTGATCATTCTTGCTCTTTTCCTTTACCTTTCTGTACCATAACTAATTCAAAAATTTTATGCTGTACACGAAACAACATATTTTTTTGCTCACATTGAATGTCAAAACTCCCTAGAGCAAGGGCAGCTTAAAAGCTGGTTTTGATTGTGGAAAATGAACAGGAGAAAAAAAAGAAAACGAGCCCATTTTCTTGACCAGACAGTAACTGATGGCAGATGGACTCCATGTGTATCATGCAGAGCAAACTAAGCAAGGAAATCTGAATGGCTGTTTACATTTGTTTAGGTGTGTGGACAAAATATTAACAAGATTAGATTCAGCTGGTGTACGTTCTGGACCAAATCTCTAAAGCTGACTGTAGAGCAGACCTGGCAACACAAATTTTTAACTCAACCAAAGCAAATAAATAAATTAGTGCAAGCAAGAGAAGCATTTGCTGTTTTTCTGCGACTTCACAAACTTGGATAAAAGTTTACATGTTAAATTTAAACAACTCCTCTCTTCATTCTGTTTTAACCCTCCGGGGATGATCCCAACTTTTGGGAAATCCAAAACATCTACCAAACATCAAAACTGCATGTTTCAAAAAAAAAAAAAAAAAAAAAAAAAAAAAAAAAAAAAATGAAAT
>VOQJ01046666.1:26937-42936 GCA_015052665.1 Apistogramma diplotaenia | reverse complement strand
TACATGTTAAATTTAAACAACTCCTCTCTTCATTCTGTTTTAACCCTCCGGGGATGATCCCAACTTTTGGGAAATCTCATCCAAATTATAACTACCAAACATCAAACTGCATGTTTCCAAAAAAAAAAAGTCCTAACAATAAGTACTTATTGTCATTATTATATATATAAATGAATATGGATTGTGTCTCACAGAGCAGATTTTTAATCATCACTTCTCTCTAGGCGGCACAGCAGATCATCGAGCTGCAAGAAGCCGCCCAAATTAACGCGGGACTTCAGACCGCGAACCTGGGCCGCAACACCAGCCTCCACGACATGAAGACCGTGGTGAAAACATGGAGGAACCGACTCCCCATCGTTTCTGACGACCTGTCGCACTGGAGCAGCATATTCATGTGGCGCCAACACCACTACCAAGGTATGACATCTGCACTGACAGGACAGCATCTAAATGCAACACCATGAAATACTGAAGCATATTTTTAGCCATTGTACAGGTGTTACAGGATGCCACACTCATGCAGACACTCTGTCTGATTGCTGCTTTGGTGTCCACTAGTTCCGGAAAGGGCTCTTCTTTAAAAGGCCACGATGTGCAGAACCCCCCCAGGGTCTCAGTACCTTTCCAAATGTCAGCTCACTAAAGCACTCTCACTTTCACTGCGGGACACAGCACACACACACACACACCACACACACATACACACATGTTTACCTTGCTCAGTGTTCAGCTCTCTCCTGCAGTGACTTTGAAACCATTCAGAAAGGCAGTCACTGCAAAATGTGATGTCTCAAGCAACTTGAGCTCAAACTCTTACTGTGAGGCACTGAAATAATGATAGCAGTGGTTCTGCAGCACCATGCCAATAAAATCCACTTCATTTATACACGACAGCCTTCAAACTTTAAGTGAAATGGAATTTTCTTGATGAAATTCATTGCCATGGCTCATTTACTGTTCAATACGTTTAGTGTCCCCAGTGCCCTCCCCTGTGTTATGACAGCAGCGCCTTTAGCGTGCTAGAAACACCCCCCCACCCTTCAAACGGCCCCAAACTCCCGTCTTTTAGCTTACTTCATCAACTTTATCACTTGTGTGAAGAGAAACGCCACATTCGTTCATGTTTTTTTCCCCTCTGTCCGCAGCCATAGTGACGGCATACGAGACAAACACGCAACACGATCCAAACAACAACAACGCCATGTTGGGAGTTCACGCCTCAGCTTCGGCTATCATTCAGTATGGCAAGATAGCTCGCAAACAGGTACTGGAACAGGGCGGGAAAAACCGACTTTTATCAAAATAAATAAATCCAGATCAGTGAACAGTATAAAGTTCAACATTTCTTTATTGTTATTTAATTGCTGTTTTCCCAGGGTTTGGTGAACGTGGCTCTGGACATTCTGAGCCGGATCCATACCATCCCCACGGTGCCCATCGTTGACTGCTTTCAGAAGATCAGACAGCAGGTCAAGTGCTACCTGCAGTTGGCAGGTGTCATGGGCAAGAATGAATGCATGCAGGTGAGACGGAAGCTCCATGTGTTCTGCTTTCTGTTACTCTGCATATCAAATGGATGCGCGAACATTTGATGCATTAGCGATTTAAGCGTTTGGGCTGATATCTGTCATCAGAAGCTTGAGGCATAGTTAGGAGTACTTTGAGTGGGAGCTATAGAAGAAGCAATACGTGTTTGGGGTTGCTCTAGGTGACAAGTTATAGCGGTGAGACTTATAAGAGAGTGTGTAACTCAGGAGCTTGCTCTTAAGCCCATGGAGTGCTCTGATTAATAGAAGTAGTTCAACACACCACAAGTCATTAAAAGTGCCAGTAGACACTCTTCTCTCCCTCTCGTTTTCTCTTCTATCTCATCCGTGGTTCTCTCTGTCTCTTTCTCCTGCTACACATCGTTTGTCACAGCACTACGTAGGGGACACCTAATCAGAGGCTCACCGTAATGAAAGTTTAGCTCCCCCAACACCTCTACTCTTACTTCTTAATGAACAGTGAGCGGTTTGTTTGTTCTTCACCTGTGATTATGGCCCCGTCTAAAACGCGACGCTGTGGTTCTTCATCACAATTCCTCTGTCTTAACACAGATGAAAGTTTTCCTCCTGCGGTCTTTGTTCGAAGTTAAACTTCTGCTGTCCTCGTGTGTGTTTGTCAGGGTTTGGAGGTGATCGAATCGACCAACCTGAAGTACTTTACCAAGGAGATGACGGCGGAGTTCTACGCTCTAAAGGGGATGTTCTTGGCTCAAATCAACAAGTATGTCGACCAGATGTTTCGTCTTTGATGACCGTTTGAAGCGCTGCGCATTTTTCACCTTTTGTTGTCGACACTCGAGTCTGTATTTCTGAGGCTGTCTTCTTTTTATTCATCATCACATTGTCCCGAAACTGTGTCAGCGCTCCCTTGACGCCGTGTGGGTGTTTCATCCTGCCAGTACATAGCAGCCATGTTTACTTGGCACTTCTTGCCTCAGAGTAATCCACCTCTAAAGCTCTGTTAGCAGGTAACCCATGTGACATGGCTTAGATGAGATCTGTGTCATCAAGTGTCAGTAAATTGTTTCTGGCTGCAGGGTTTGCCTGTGGAGCATACAGCTGCTCTTTTCATGCTTTGCTGGGTCATGCGCACCCACAGCCACACTCTTTAAAATTCTGCCCCCCACCCTTAAGCATACCCCACCCACCCATTTTTTTTTAAACCCGTCATTTTGTCGTGACATGGCGTCCTGAGGGGTGAAAGACAAATTGAGGAAGGCTTATTAAATGTATATGCAGCTCAATAATTAACTCAAGGCAATTTACAGGAATCTCTGGGATCAGCAAAACTTGCCTCCACCTCAGCAGGGTTTATTGCAATCATTAAGTTTCCCCTGCACCAGGGGAGAATTAGCAGCTGAGTGGGGGTGAGGGGTTCAGAGATTCCAGCGTGTGCGCGTATGCATGTGCAACCACATGGGCCGAGGATTTTGGGATCAGTCAATTAAACGGGTGTCAAATATTTGACAGTCTGTTGGGTGCCTGTGCTCCTGTTGAGCCGGCTAGCAGAAACCGTTAATGTACTTTAACACTCGCAAAGCGACCGAGGGAAACCCCATTAAGTATTACTGGAGGGTCTTCGGCTCTGACTCCCACAGCAATCAAGCTCCCGTTTTTTAATCACATGCCAAATGCCTTTTATAATAACACATTTTAATTGATTGGCTTGGGAGACATTTCACTGTGAGCATGTGGCAGAGTTGTTTTAGAAGCACTCCTAAAATGGAGGTCCATTCACCAACTTCATCTCAGTAAGACTTTTTCATTGACAGGCCTGTCTCCTTGTTTTGACTACAGGGTAGTGTGTCTCGGGGTGCCTCTTGCATCTTATTTATTAATCAGAGGCTGAAAGGTGTGTAAAAAAAAAAAATTATTCAGACTGCGTGCCAACAGTTAGAAGCTTCTTGGCATGGTGAAAATAGCTGATGATTCAGAATATATTTCCCTGTCAGCATAAATGTTGCAGTCAAAACTTGGGTCGGCTGCCAGATTTCACCTGTCTGTTTCATAGCTGCTGTTTAATAGTTTGTGTATCGAATATTCAGTGTGTGGCTGCTAGACTGCAATACCAGGATAGAAACTCTCAGTAAGCCGCAGTACTGTACGTGTGTGCGCCTATATAAGATAGATGTGTGGATGGTGGATAGGTGTGAAATTATAGGTTTCAACTGCACCGTTGGGTTCAAATCATGTTATTTTATGTAACATGTAAGCTAATTAGCATTAGCATGCTAATGCTAATTAGCAAGCCAATACTAACTGCTGAGCCGGTGAAATCCTCAGCTATAATTTTCACAATGTGGGTTTCATTACACCGCAAAAAGACAAAGATGAGATCAGAAATGCATTATCAAAGAAATAAGTGGGCCCATGAAAGAGGTAGGCCTCTGCATGCAAACCAGCTCCACTCTGAGCCCTCTCGTTTTCTGAAGCAGCCAATAGGTAATTCAAGGGAACAAATATAAACCAAATTTAGAATACAGTGTAAATACCAAATTAAACAAATAAAACGAATTGTTTGCTGTTTAACTTTAGTGACTGCCAGAATAACGCATAAAATCTTAGATCTGTATCTGTTTGATGTGAATGTGGAGTGTGAAAGAACTTTATGAAATTTCAGTTTTGTGCCTGTGGATGCTAACATTACATACTGAAACAAAACTCTTAATTCATACCAGGCTGAATGTTTATTCTGCAATGCCTCGGGGGAAAACTGTGAAACTACAGCAGCTGAAATGTGGTGTTTTATTGATACTTAGTTAATAATTCAAGATGTGATCATCATTTCTCGTACACGCCTTTTCCTTTTCTTTTTTTTTGTTTCGATCACCTCCCACTCACCTCCCTATTTCCTGTCTATTTTCCCCCCTTCTGGTTCACCTTTCACTCAGCTTTATAATCCCATTTTCCCAGCAACCCCTCTTTTGCTCACTTTCCCTCGACACTCATTAACTGCAGTATATCCCTCACTCTCTAACACTTTTTCGTTTCCCTTCGTTCTTGTTTTAGGTCAGAGGAAGCAAATAAGGCTTTTTCAGCAGCAGTACAGATGCACGACGTCCTGGTGAAAGCCTGGGCCATGTGGGGCGACTACCTAGAGAACATCTTCGTTAAGGATCGTCAGCTCCACTTGGGAGTCTCCGCCATAACTTGTTACCTCCATGCCTGCCGCCACCAAAATGAGAGCAAGTCCCGCAAGTACCTTGCAAAGGTGATGAGAGAACTGTGATGCTGTTGTTTTACCTAACTCTTGTTCTCTGCGTTTTGTTTGCTTGATAATGAAACCGGCAACTTTCTACCTAAACCCATGATTCTTTAAAACCAGCACCCTCTGTAAGACACCCCCCCAGAGAGGGTCGCTTTTCATTCTCTAGTTTCCTGACCTCATCTGGCCCATACATTATTGCTGCCAATGAGAAGAAAGGCATTCTTTTTTTTTTTCCGCCTCTCAGGCTCAGCCACAGTTACAAGTAGAGAGTAGTAATTTGATCGATTACAGTCTAGCAGTGGAGATGGGTTCACACAGTAGATCGATGGTGGAGTGAAGGGCCATCCTCTGGCACTTGGGGTCAACAGACTAATGGCCTCCCATGACACTCCAATCTCATGACCCCATACATGCATCGACCTTTCTCTTAACAGTTTGCCCGATTCTACCATACAGCAACTCCGTAGGCAGTGTGTAGGTGGTAAAAAGATGGACCTTCCTGCTAACAACCATCCCACTGTCTTTAATGCGCACTAACACTAAAAGTTAGCACAGAACAAAGCCACCTCTATGTGTCCGGTTAGATGAATAATACACCGTATCCACTGTTAGCATCTGGTGTTACTATCGCTTTCTGTTTTAATAATTTAATGTCAGCTTCACCTTCATATTAGATTTTTTTTTTCCTGGTGACTGCACCCTTAAGTATTGTGCTGCCAAAGTGGGTTGGCAGCGCTAAGTCCTGATGGATGAAGTGAGATGACCAGTCATTATCAGTAATTATGCACAATCTGTGTACTCGGAACCTGGGGGGAGGGGAGGGGGGGTTGAGTGGGGTTAATGTCTTCATCATAATGCGCATACACAAGTTTACCAGGGGAGGAGAGATCACCACCACATGGCTCAGCTTTGATTATGGTGAGAATTGCCAAGATGAACATGGCCAGGAGCACAACAGTGGTCTGTTTAATGGTAGCAGTGTTGCCCCGTTGCTATCTGGTGTCTTGCAGCAGGTACCTCATTTGTGATGTTTATGGAGAATGTCAGTGTGAATGCCTTGGCAGAAAAAAAATTGTCGTTTCTTCTTTCTGCTTCTCTCCTTTCTCCCCACCTTTCCTTAACTTCCTTCCTGTCTCCTAACGGTTTTTTAAACCTTTTTCACTCGCAGGTGTTGTGGCTGCTTAGCTTCGACGACAAGAACACTCTGGCTGATGCTGTTGACAAATACTGTATTGGAGTCCCGCCCATACAGTGGTTGGCGTGGATACCCCAGCTTCTGACCTGCTTGGTTGGCTCAGAAGGAAAACCTCTGCTTAACCTAATAAGTCAGGTGAGACCTCCACAAAATTCCCTTTCTTTGTGCTTAAGGCGACTTTTTTTGTTGTCAGCTGTCAGTGGATTTCCTGCACACATCAATCGTATTATTCCTTGGCTCTCTGTATGCATTTGGGACGGCACATCTGGCTAGCGTGTTAGCGTTAGTCCGTATGCGCATCTTTCTAATCAAGATAAATTAACTGCATTCACGCCAAAGTGGTCTCTTTCCTGCTTTCTATTTACCAAATTAAGCATCCAGATTCTTTTAGTGTCCCCTTTTACAGCAATTTATTGGCTTTCACCAGTCCCTGGTGAATTGGTTTTTAAATTATTTGTTCAAGAAATGATTATAAAGTTAATATTGAACGCATCCGCACTGCAGGAACAGAGCTAGTAATTAAACCAAGGACTAATTTGCTTTGCTTAATGGAGTATTATTTCCGCACAATTTGAAGAGGGTGATCTTCAAAGAGTAGTCTGCTATAACAGCCACCCTCTCAACAGAGCCGGGATGTTGGATGGAGGATGTGAGAGAAAGTGTGAAGGAGGGTAAAAAAGGCGAGAGTGAAAGGACGAGGTTTAAAGCGACTTGGATACAGTAAACAAAATGCCTCATTTAGGATAACTGAATAGAAACAAACTTGTAGATTACAAAGAAAATATTAATAACCATAAAATCCACCAATTTTATTATTACTTAAATTAGTCTAGATCAGCAATCCAGTTCTGGCTCACAGGCCTGTGTGTGGAAGCATCATAAAAAGAGTGTGTGAGGGAAGCGGTGATTACTTTAGGAGTCCTTTTTACCGTTTACCATGAAGATTAAAAGGAACGTGACTCGGGATTATATAAGTGCAAGAGAATGCACGGATGGATGTCAGGGATGGTTGCTTTTTAAGTCCATTAAGAAATCGCATTTTAGCAAGTTTGCTTTTAAATATGACCCGAGCTGGTGAAACTTACTGCATTATTTGCATCTGTTTTAGTGTGTAATTTTTATAAGAAGTTATATATATATATATGGAAGTCAGTTTGTGACTATACAAATTTTCCTTCTATACGGACTCTGGTCTGCCTTTTCATGCTATTATGACTGAAGGATAAAAGGTTGACACCAATTTCTTCTTTGCCTTTTTTGTGTAAAGAACAAACCACATTTTAATGCATGGCATTCTTTATCTCTCGCGCCCGACTGAATTATTTAGAGTTTCTCAGCGGCGGCGGGATGTTTAAAAAACGTATGTTGAAATATTGATGAAGGTGAGGAGAAAAGCGCCTGAGGCCAGGCGGGAAGATGAATCAGAAGTTAGCAGAGAATCTCAGCACCCCTTCCCACACATGCCCCCCCCACACGTCGGCTGCACCATGTCTACCATTCTCCCTTCTTCCCCTCAGCTCACCTCAGCCATGCCAAATTATGACATTTCTTATCTTCCCATTAGTGTGGTGATCTCTGGTTCCTCCTCTTCCTCTCTGCCTTCCTTCCTCTTTCATCTTTAATACAGCTTTTAGCTGACACTTAGCACTCCCTCTTCCACTTGCTCTCGACGTCTCACTTATCAGCTCCATATTGTACTTTTCCATTCAAACCCTTTTCTGTGTTTTAGGGACAGTAAAAGGGAAGAGAATTGTTTACTGTATGCACAACATGAAATTCAGAATTATTAGTCTGTAAACAGTTGCTGGAGACAATATGTGTTTTCCATTGCATGAAAACAAGTTGAAGTTGTTCTTACATTACTTACATATTTTGTCTGTATTTTTTTAGGCACCGAGCATTATATCGACAGGTGTACTTTGATCATAAATGATCAAGCAAAGCTTTTTTATTAGGTTGAGGGAGTGGGAAGTTTTTCCAAAACGTAGATCAATTAAGTAATCATTTATTTCTGCGTGTGTGCGTGTGTGTATCCGTCCAGGCTGTCCAGGCTCCGACCCCAAACAGCTGCAGCCTTTCACTACCTTGTTAATCCTGTCTCTCTCCCCCACCTTCAGCTGCCTTCGGAGCACACCCCCTCTCCCTGGCTGACGATGTAGAGTTATGCCTTTTGGGAGCAGAGTCTCTTGAAGAAATTCAGACCAGCTGAGATCTGGAACAGTTCTTTTAGTAACCTAAGGAGATGTACAAGTGTGTGTTACATAGCCATGGGTCAATCCATTTTTCCTTTGCAAGGTACTTGCGGTTTTATGCAATCACGATTGTAGTGTGAGAATCTGAAGACAGCTAGATATCGCTGGAATGGGGATCAAGCTAAAGAGGTTCCAACATCAATTTATCCTCAGGCTAAAGCGCAAAAACAGAGCTGCTTCTTTCTTTCTCTGTCTCACTACTATAGCCCCGTCTCTCACCACTCATTCTCGGCCCACCTTTAGTCATGTCGAGCTCGGTTTTGTTGGATTTTTGGACGTAACCCTTCCTCCCCTGCAGGCAACTAGATGGTCTATAAGAGATCAAGTCGGTAGCGAGAGAGCCCCACACAACTGAAACGACGTTCCAAGTTGAGCATGTTTTAAATGTTCAGCAAAGAAAAGCCGTTCCCAGGCCTGTTTTACCTTGGCATACGCTTACAGTTTTTAATACTATGATACTGTAAATTTTTTTAGTGAGCTTTGTCACAACTCATGTTCTGCCTTAAAGCATTCACCATGCGCCGTGCCAGCGATGTGTCACACACTCCGATATATCAGTGTCAAGTTTACGGTGCTCATCCAAAGAGAGACTCCTTTACATTGCAATTTGCATGGGTTGTCACTCATTTCATTTGGTGAGAAGTGACTTGAATTCAGATTGTAGCCACGGGAAAAGGCCTGGATGGATTATTCGGTCTGAGGTTTTTCTGCATGTTTCTTTCAGGGCTTAAACAGTGTGAATCTAAAGTCGCCATCTGAGCTTTCAGATGCTGTTTGCACAGCAGCCCTGAACTTTTGC
This sequence comes from Apistogramma diplotaenia, assembly GCA_015052665.1. Taxonomy (NCBI): domain Eukaryota; kingdom Metazoa; phylum Chordata; class Actinopteri; order Cichliformes; family Cichlidae; genus Apistogramma; species Apistogramma diplotaenia. The sequence goes on along the minus strand of VOQJ01046666.1, from coordinate 33,932 downwards.
AGGTATCACCCAGCAGAGGTGAATGTGACAGCGCACGTGTCTGACCTGCTTCTTAGTCCGTGTGATGCCGCCTGCATGCACCCAAAAGTCCGGTGCATTTCAGTTAGCAATATTTGTGCTACCTCTTGTATGAGAAAGAAAAAGTAGGATTTTTTTAAAATTGAAGACAAATCACCTTTATTTATTCTAAGAGATACATTCCTGTGGTGATGCGATGGGTCACTGAATGCTTTCCTTACACCCCATTTAACACCTTTTGATAGATTTTTATTAAATGTGTTAAACAGCATTCTAGCAGCATTAAACACCAAATCACCATCTATCATGCGTATTGCTTGTTTCCTTACGTAAACACGGCGGATGCTCATATTAAACATGGCCAGCCAAGAGGGCAGCAGAAGTTCCAACAAAAAAAATGCATAAGAATTTAACAAGTGACTAACAATCAGCACATATAATACATATATGCAAATTAGATGCAGTAACAGATAGCAGAAATTATGATGGCAGCAGGTTCAATATGTCCATGTTATAGCCGCTCACCTGCTCTTAACAGCTTCTGTTTACAAGGGGCGGTCAATTAAAAGAAAGCTGCCTTAAGGGGGGGGGGGGGGGCTAAAGCAGCTTCTTTTCAATTCAATATAGCACCAAATCACAGCAGCATATTGTAAGGTAAAGACTCCACAAAGAAAAAGGATGAACTGGAGGGCTGCCCCCGGGCTCAGGATAATATGAATTTAGTTCATTTTAAATTATGCAAAGCTATTTTAAACATCCAATCACATCATTCCACTATAAATGGAAGAGAATGAGAAAAATATCTGCCACACATCAGCATTTTGAGTTCATTGAATGCTTGTTTTAGTAAATGCTATATTTTGATTCTCGAAAATCGAACTCGGCGTGGATGATCTCTATGCTCGCTGGTTTCATGCAGATATATAAACGATACACTACAGACTGAGTCTACCTGCTGCATTACGTATCAAAGGAGTCGCACTCGACGAAGTTTAAGGTGAATTTGCCGCGTGTTTAAAACTCGAAACCTCTTATGTCCCAACTTTGACCGTTACCTCTCCCAGTGTTGTCAGTGACTTTTCTTGGAAGTCTTGAAGGTAGTTTCATCATCAGTCACATTGAGTTTTGTAAGTCAGCCGTGACATGTTTTTAACTCTCCTAACTCCCCCGACTCAAAGCTTCAAACGCTCCTCTGTAAGAGCACAGGTCTTTGGCAGTATCAGTGGGATCTCTCCCTCACTCTGACACATATAGGCATATAGCATCTCTCCGTCCCTCCCTCCCTATCGCTTCCTTCCCTACCTCTGCCTATCTCCCCTCTCTCTTTCCTTTGCAGTCCTTAGGGGGAGTCTTTGAAATGTAATCTGTGACCCTCTTTTATCTGCTAGGTGGGACGAGTGTACCCCCAGGCTGTCTACTTCCCAATCCGCACCCTTTACCTGACTCTCAAGATTGAGCAGAGGGAACGCTACAAAAGTGGTGAGTAAACACAAGTGTGTGTAGTGTGTTGCCTGTTTAGCACACTTTGAACAATAAAAAAAATAAAACGCGCTGAGTGTGAAAGTGTGTTGGTAGAATGAGGGAGCATTCTTTGTAGCATAACTTCGTGTATGCTTGTATTAAGACACTGTTGAATTAGCCTCTGCTTGTGTTTTTTCCTCTTTTTTTCCTTTTTTAATTGTAATTATATATATTTTTTCTAATTTCTACCTTCATTATTATTATAATCCATCCATTTCTCATTTTCTTAACTCTTTCCTCCTCCTCTTCTCCCCCAGATTCATCTGGGCAGCAGCAGCCTAGTTCAGTCGGGACCCAGGCTCACTCAGGGGCCTCGGATCCGGGGCCTATCAGGGCCACGGCTCCAATGTGGCGCTGCAGCCGTATCATGCACATGCAGCGGGAGCTACACCCCACACTACTGTCCTCCCTGGAGGGTATTGTAGACCAGATGGTGTGGTTCAGAGAGAACTGGCATGAAGAGGTGAGGAGGGTGGGGGCAGAGGTGCACATCTGATTTTTCTGCAACGTGTGTGTGTTTTAAGAGGCTCCAAAGGCTTGAAAATATTACAGCTCCTGATGAGAAGTTCCACGTATGACAACAAGTTGGAGTGAGTTGTGTACTGTACTTATAATGCAACACTAAAGCTAAATGTGTCTGCATCATATCATAAGGTAGGTCTGTCCAAACTGAGCTTGATGCACTCTGTATTGTTTTAGCTTTGCTAAGCAGCTTCCACACACAGCAGCTGTGATGCAGTAAGAAGAGAGAAGACAAGTGATGGATGGGTGCTGTGAGCGTGTAGGATGGAGCGAGGGATTTAGGGCTGGAAGTTTGTTGCAATGTGTATGTGTATCTGCGTGATTACCTGTGATGATTTGGGGCATTGGGCAGCAGCTGCAGGCTCTATGCGTCATTCCACTGGGTAAGCAGGGGGAAACACAGTCATCACTTCCCTTCTTTCCCTCAGTTGCACATCACTGAGGGTATTGAGAGAAAATATGCATATTTGACTCCTCTTAAAAAAAAAAAATCACTACCAAAAAATTGGAAATAAAGGATAGGATATATCTTATAATTCGCATATAATTTTTCTTTTTCTCTCCTCTTTCTGTAGGTCTTGAGGCAGCTGCAGCAGGGCCTGGCTAAATGTTACTCGGTGGCCTTTGAAAAGAGCGGTGCCGTGTCTGATGCCAAGATTACACCCCACACACTCAACTTTGTGAAGAAGCTAGTTAGCACCTTTGGTGTTGGCTTGGAGAACGTCTCCAATGTTTCCAACATGTTCTCCAGTGCCGCCTCTGAGTCACTAGCCCGCCGGGCCCAGGCCACAGCCCAGGACCCCGTTTTCCAAAAGATGAAGGGACAGTTCACAACAGGTTGGTTGGCTTTTAAAACACTCTCAAACAAAAGGAGAGCTTTTGCTTGATGTTGTCTCTACATCTCTTTTCGCGTTACTATTTTCCAACTTCATCAGAACACTTGAAATATAAAATGTGACACGTGTGAGTCTGACAAGGTGCGACAAGTGGCCACGTAGTGAAACCAACAACACCTCCTATAGTAGCTCTCCTCACTAAAGCCCTTCACCAGACATCAGCCACCTTTCAGCAAACAAAAGCAGCACTTGTGCGACTGTACGTCTACACTCGTTTAAATGATAAGTCAGGTCCGCGGCTGGCCTTTGTAACAGTATATTGAACCGGTCACATTATATCTGCACAGACACTCATACAGCTCATATCAGCGCTGGAGCAGGCTGCGCTGCCGCTCGGAGCAGCTGGAGCACTGGCGTTCTACAATGTAATTAAAGTTTCCAACGAGATGATTGGATTTTAGGGGAGGGATTGGGGCTGGTGACTGGTCAGAAATAGGTGTTTGCATGTGTGTCTGTTTGTGCCTTTATTACACAGTGTCTACACACGCCCACGCCGGTTTTTGATTATACACAAGTCGGCAGCCTTCCTATTTTAAGCTGGTGCAGCATTGCGGCGATGATCTCAACAACCAGTCAAAGTTTGATAATGTAAAGCCAGGAGAATTATTTTTCCTCTTGCTCGTTTGGAAACCACAAAACAATTCAAGCTCTTCTGGTTTCTTGGGGGGGGGGTTCAAAAGTCTGTAAAACACTGCATCACTTTAGTGAAATACACTGTAATGAAACCGTTTTATTTCTTGGCAGCATTTCACCAGGGTGAAGCAGGTTTGCAGGGCAGGTTTTACAGACCACAAAAAGCCGAGTAAAATGTTTTCCATAAAATTGGCCTTGTTTAAACGGGACATTTTACAGGAAATGTAAATGTTTTGTAAGGACTCAAGTGCTTTATGGGTGTTATATTATTATTGTCAGGAAAAACAATTTTTTTTGTTTTTACCAGTTGCTTATTGTGCCAAAGCTTAATGTAGTTCATAAAGCGTTGGCACAGATAGATGAAATAACGGCTCTGCTTTCTCTTCTGCTACTGTAGCACGAAGATAAAACAGTTTTCCTGCTGCAACAATATTTGGTGCGCTTTTTTGTTCTCATTATAGAAAACATACTGGAGAAGCTATTTGGCAGTGATTTGCTAACATAAATCATGTCTGTGTGGGTTCTTCTTCTTTCTGCTTTTTCAGCTCTGTGTTTTGTTTTACTTGATGGCAGACCTCCAGTCAGACACATTAATGTCAAATATAATGTCATAATTGAGATGGCCCATTGACAGTTGAATTCTTGACAGCATGTAGTTTATGTCTCTGAATCGCCTGTTTTTAAATCCTGAAACCTCAGAAAAATCTTTCTCCTTTCCTGATGTTTTCTCTGGGCCGTCTCATGCTGCTGAGACACGAACTCTCGGGAAGAGAACGACACTGCAACGAGAGGAAGCCTCTGATCTGTTTCCAGTATTGGATTAACACACTTAAAAGGAAAATTCCTGTGATACATTGTGTATGCTTGTAAAGCAGTAAACGAAACCTACGGTCAGTTCAGATTCATGTGAAAGCAACGGGACAGGTGCAGGTTTAGTTTAGCCGAGGCTCCCTCTGAGGCGTTACCTCTAAACAATCCTTCTCCTGTGTTTTTTGGAAGCCACGTGTCTGCTTTCCTGCGTTACATAAGGGAGTTGAACCGCAGTTCACTGGAGCCAGTTTAAACGTGGACCATCTGCAGGTCCCCTCCAGGTTTCGGTGCTCAGATAAACCTTTCTGCTTTCTTTGTGAGTTGCATTCAGAGTAAACTCGCTCCATCTTTTTTTTCTTTGTTGTTGCATTTCCAAGCAACTCCTCCCGCCTGCGCTTTAATCGCATGTCCTACTCCCGTTTAATGAGCACTGACAGTGAGATGTCTTGAGATGTGTTTGGCCCTGAGATGGAGGACAAGGGGACTGAGTGAATGAAAAGCAGCTGGGGGAGAATGTCTCCTGACAGAAAGAGAATGAAAAGTAGTAATGCAGGTTAACCAGAACTGCTAAACACAGAAAATGACTGAGATGAACATTATTGATGGAACAAAGGAAATTAATGTGAAGTCTGCGTGAAAACCTGAAGATGGGTGTGATGGACAAAAGCTCGGAAGCTGCACACAGACTAACTGAACAACTAAAACGAGGCTGAGCGAGACTCAGAACGAACGCTTTGATGATGAATCTTACCAGATGTTGCGGCGCCAGCTGTGCTCACGCAGCCAGGCGTCACCAGGGCTTGTGCCTCGCGGGGTGCCCGCCGACCATCGCTACGCAGCTGTCCCCACGGCTACGCGGGAGCGGGGCCGACAGAGACCGAAACCACACAAGCCCTCCGGAGTGGAACAAACAGGGTTTACAGAACTGCAGAGCAGCCAGAGTCCCATTCCCTGCACCACGTTAGTGGCTCACTCGCTTTCACAGGGTTTGTGGGCTGGAAAATATGGGTTTATGTGTGCACATATAACATTTGGCAGCAGGGAGGCATTCAAATCCAATTACGAAGAATGCTATTTGCATGAGTTACTGTTTTAGCAGTGGATCTGTTCCAGAGACCTTTGTCAGACGAATTTACTTTTTTAATATATTTAAAACAAAAAAACTGACACATTTCCTGGCTTTTTAATTCTTTGCCTGTGGGCTAGACTTTTGTCTTGCTGAGTGAAATCTAAATGTTATACATAAATGGAGTTCAGTATAATTCTATATAGCAATTTGGCTTAGCACCTATGTAACTTTACTTAGTCTTTAGTCAGAAAGCCGAACAAAACAGCAAAGTCAATCAGGCACAAGTCAGGGCCAGGGCAGTACACGGGGAAATGATAGTCCTCTATAGAAAGGTGGCCCACCTCCAGCTGCAGGATCTATTACTTGGTGCAGCAGTGTAGACCATCTGGCACGGCCAGGTAGGGCAGAATAGCACCACTGATTTCTACACATAGGTTAGAACAGCCTGGCTACTTTCCACTCTGCACTCTCTTTCTCAGCATCCTATTCCCCACCAAGCAGGGGTCAAATATAAGTTCAGCTGGACTGAAAAGAACTTCATCTACTCTACTAGTGGTGAGAGAACGCTCCTAAGTTTTTCTCAGCAACAGACTCTACTTATATTATCGGCACACATCTGAGGAGGAGGAAGCCTTAGAATTGACATAACCACAGTCTGTAGATCTTGTTTAATATCTTGTTTGCTTTTTAATGACTTGCCTGAAGATGACTGGAGTCTGATTAGTAAATGTTTTTCATTGGAATTTAGTCAAAATGAGTGATGCGTCTATTTCAGTGGCCCAAGTTTTCACAGCCGCTGTTCACACGCTGCAGATGACTGCTGCATTGAAGCAGTTACATTTTATAAACATGCTCCTGTAACTGTAGTTAGAAATCAAAAAGGGGGAAATGCTGCTCTCTGATTGGTTCAGGAAAGGTTTTTGTTGCTCGTGTATGATAACATGTGAAACATTAAGGTTTGTTTTTTTTTTACCATATGTTACAACAAACGTGACTTATATTCGATAAAGATGGAACGATATCACCGTATCGCTTCATGACTTCAAAGCCACGGCGCATGCCTCGCCTCTTCTATTTGTAAGCATTATACACTTTTATGGCGCTGGATTGTTGTCGGGCTGCAATTGTCGCAGGACTGTTTCAATTTTAGCTCTGCTATCAAGGCAGGTGAATTGCAGGAGGACGGAGAGCGAAATAGGGCCACTCCGAAAAGAACATTGGCTGTTTTAAAGGGCTTATTTAAAGTATTAGGAGGTCTCACTCTGGGAGAGATTGAACGGGTTTGAAATGGCAAGGCCTTGCAGTTTCATGGATTCATTATAACAGGCAGCACAACAGGGTGTACTGAAATAGGAGAGGTAGTCAAGTGCACGTCTGTGTGTGTGTGTGTGTGTGTGTGTGTGTGTGTGTGTGTGTGTGTGTGCGCGCGTTCGTGTTACAGAATTGTCCTAGGGGCTTTACTCTAAAATGGAAAACCTGCTTGGCTCACTTCCCCTCCTTCCGTTGTTCTTGCTGCAGCTCATCTC
>VOQJ01046666.1:1403-13038 GCA_015052665.1 Apistogramma diplotaenia | reverse complement strand
CTTTGCTGACATACAATTTTTTCTATATAACACAGCCTTCTAGCCAGCGGTTGAATCGGCCGGCGTTGCGCCTTGCTGAGCCACCGGTGCACCGGGCTGAGGATTTCACCGGCTCAGCGGTTAGCATTAGCATGCTAATGCTAACACCCTGCTCACACACGCTGTGCTGAAAATTTTTTCTGGCTAGAAGCCTGTAACATATACATATATAACATAATAATTTTAATAATTCTGGTAACTGCACAAATGGGAAACATCTTAGTTTTGAGAACTTTTTCCTGCGCCTGTTATATTTGTTATGTCTGGCTTACAGTAGTGCAGAAATGAGTCTTGCCCAGCTTCAGCCTGCTCCTTTAAGTGTGCTTCACGTAACTCGGCCTGTCCCATTCTCAGTTTGTCTTCGCTCGTGTCCCCTTCCATTTCAATTTTTAGAAAACCCCATTTTCTCCTTACAGCCAAGCCTGTTTTAATCACACAAGTGACTGCCTGAGTGGTGTTCACATGATTCCTGGTGTTGAACACTATTTAGCACATCACACTGCTTCAGAAATCAATTTGTGTGGAGCAGCGATCGCTGCCCCGCTCCTGCTGGACACATTGATTAGGTGCTACAAAGCTAGAAATGTGCTCGCTCTTGGCGGTGCGGCATGAAAGCTACTACAAGGCTCTCAGACCTGTAAGTTTGCCACAACAGCCGGTGATGGATTTTGTAACAGTGTGAACCCGTGAGTGAGAGGTTTCTGAAATGGTCCAGTTACAAATAAGCTGAGATCGATAGCACACACCTTTTGGCCTTTAGACTTCTCATTTATTTGCTATTATTACTATTATTTAAACTCACAATGCCCTTCTGCAGCCTATCAGGATTATGGAAAATCAATGGCTCACATAACAATCAGCTTCAAGAATTAGTCCAAGGATGACACACATTTACTGCTTTTTGAGATTTTGTGTCTTAATACACTTTTTGGTGTATCATTTTCCCCTTAACACGTCTTACCTGCTTCCCAGTTGACGTTAGACATTTGCCACTTTCCCTAAAACAAACCCGGCATGTGTTGTATAGCAAACAGCAAACTGTGTATGATGGGTGATAAGCTGTAAGGGCAAAAGAGCATGTTTTCCAGTCAGGAGATAGCCTCGGGTGTGGTGACAACCTGTCTTAGCATCCTGTTGTTTTCCCAGAATCAGTCCTTTAATAAGATATAGAAAGCACCTGCTGTTCCTGCTCAGAATCATTCCCTGTTAGACACGTCAAATAAAGGGCAGCAGGGCTGGAGTCAGGAAGCTCTGCACCGATCGAACGGGAGGAATCGACAACTCTGTTTCTTAATGGGCTTCAGGGTGGATTAAAAGGCTTTGATGGCAAAAGTTTAAAAGTAGGTGCTGCCTTTTAGCCATGGGAGCGATTCAAAACGACCCGAATACACACAGGTCATCCCTGTTGATGGATCGCCTTCAGACTTTGCACGGCATTCATGGTCACCATAAATAGATCCATTAGATAGAAAACATTCAACGTGGGGAAGATATTCACTTACAGGAACAGAAGACTTACATTTCCTTCACTCGGTGCATTATCATTAGGTCTAGTTGCTCTACATAAAGGCCCACTTTGTATTTGGGGCAAAGGTACATAGCGTCAGATGGTTGGAACTCCCCCACTCTGGACCCCACAGTGACAGAAACATGCATCATGTTTTATGTTTTTAACCTGAACAGGAAGCCGCACTTTACTCCAAATGAAGACCATCGCGGAGGCGAGCGCGTCTCTCTCTGTCATCAGCGGTTGCAAATAATAGTACTGGTCCTCAAACTACGGTTTTATGATAAGAATCTCTTACGCTCGCAGTAATTCCAAAGATAACCATGGACTGTAATAACACAGCTCACCTCTGCTTTTTATCCCACTCAAATTCATGGTTCTTACAGTGATTTTTCACTTGCTGTCTGAAGCCACAGTTCTTCTTTATTTTTTTTTTTGGAAGTTATCTTCCTCCACGAGCATTTCCACTCTCTTTTCTCCTCTTCTTGACAGGAAAGTTGTGCACACCTGCTTCCTTCAACCTGGAAATTCAGCCAAAAGCAGCGCACGGCCATTTTTTCATACAATCTCTTTTCCTGACTGTTTACGTCATCAGCTCAGAGTACACTGCACATGCAACATTTAAGTTTTTTTTTTTAATGGCACTTTTTAGGAGGGCAGGGTATTTAAAGCATATTGCAGCCCAAAAGCTAAATTAGTTTACTCCTTTTAACTGCCGGCCATCATGGATTTGTGTCCAGCAGCACCTGAGCGGTTTCCCCTCCACTGCTTCCCTCCGTCCCGAGTCAATTAGTGATTCTCCTCATAGGATGTCCTGATCAGAGCGGGCAGAAAGCTGCTCAGCTTGGTTGACAACTGCCCCACTCCCCCTCTCCACTCATTCATCCCAGCATCCTCAGCACTCTCCCTCTCCTCTGCGCCCAACCGCGTGATTTAATTTGTTTGGTAATATCAGGATTGGCATGTTCAGCCCAGCTTCACTCTAAAGTGAAATTGGACAAGGGCATTGGAGCCTCACCATGTAAAACAGCCTCACCTTGACAGCTGCTTGAGTGGGCAGCGGATTGCAGGAGAGTGGAGGAGGTGGGGAAGAGTAGAGAAGTGTGAAGGGGGAGAAGAATGTACCTGAGAGGAAGCCAGACACCAATTCACTTCACTCTTTTCCACAGGGGAGTTTTGTGTCAGGAAGGGGAAGCTTTTCAAAGTTAAGACAAAGCACCAGGTGCTACCGGGGACTAACCTGCTACACAACAACAGGCTGGAGTTTGTCCAAAATATCCAATCAGCTTCCGGTGAGGCTCTGACAGATCTACCTGTATGTAGTGATGGATTCTCATTGCAGTTTGTCACATCTATTTACTCAAGTCACAAGCTTTGCATTTGATTGTAGAGATCACAGTATGTGTGCAAGAGGGCTTATTTACAGATTTTCCCGGCGCTGCCAGAAATCCACTTCACTGTTTATTGGAAAATGTTGGTCTTCATTTTGTCCGTTCCTCTTATCCTGGGGTGAAGCAAATCCATCATGAGGATTTTAATGCCTCATTAAAAACAAACAAACAAACTGTTTAACTAATTTTCCAGATATGGGATAAATACATTTCTTATCTTTAAGATAGTACAGATAAGAAGTATTTATTATCATGCTAAACAGTATCCAGGTCCAGCAGGGGTCCATATTATATTTAAAGCTAACAAGCTAGATGGCTGATGTGCATTTATATTTGGCCTCACTACACCTATTGTCTAGTCTTCTCCTAAGCAACCTTGATACTCTAGTATCGCTGAAACAGCTGCCAGGCAAGAGAAAGGTGGTAATAACTTGTTAGAGTTTCTAAAAGCAGAATGAGAGACAGAGTCATGGAACCAGCTGCTAGTTTGAATTCAGGAGAAAGGAGTTTTTCCTCCCCACTGTCGCCAACTGCTTGGTCACAGGGGATCACCTAATTTTCGCTCTAAAATTGTAGTGTCTTTACCTTACAATACAAAATGCTTTGAGGTCACTGTTGTAGTAGTTAAATTGAATTGAATTGATATGATGTGTGAAGCATGGAAAGCAGGTAGGACTCCAGAGAGGCAGGATAAGCAGCTTTATGTAAATGCGGAGCTGCACTGCTGTAACAAGTAGTCTTTTCTCCGGCTAACCCCCTATTTTGGCCACTTCTCTGCAGCTTCTTTCAGATCCAGGGTTCTCAGGTTTCACATCTGCATTATTGTGAGTGATGCCTTCCAAGTTGACTTAGCATTACTATCCTCACACAGCAGACCTCCTGCAAAAAGTTTAATAAAGGAGGTGCAGAGGCTAAGAGGCAAAGCTGTGTATCTGGAGTGACAGCTTAGCAACCCGGCAGACAGACGACTGAAGCTTATTATATATATATGTGGAAAGTCCAGAGCCACGTCTCTGCTTCTCCTGCTGCAACTCAAACAGTAAAAGCTCCTGGACCAGAACATGCTGAGGCAGCGATGAGAGATGGTAATAAGATTAGTTTTTCTCAAAACTTTCATGCAAGGCAGATCATGACCATCATTTGTGACTATGTCACTCTGTCAAGGCCTCTGCTGCTCCTGATAAGTCACGGAGGCTTGAAGGACAGTGATGAAGAGCAGGAAAAATGTGAGTCCCTGAATGTTTAGCTGACACTGCTGCTTCAGAGCATCAGATCAGCCCGAGAAAGAATTGAAGGTAATTGGATTCAATAAAATTGTGCTGTAGTCGATCATTCTGTACTTTTTTACAAAGTTGAAGCTTTGGCTCACGGGTACGCTCGCAAACACACGCACGTGCACACACACACACACACACACACACACACACACACACACACACATCCCCCGTTTGCACCCGTCACGTCAAACAAAGTGAGATGGCCTAGATAGGTAGACGGGGAGACAAGCAGGGTGTTAAAGGGAGCAGAAAGGAGTGGGGATCTGAGGCCAGATTCATTTCCACCTCCAGTGGAGGGAGACCACCTATTTAGCCTGTCTTTGAGAGGCCAGGCCACAGGGACGATAACAGATCACGGCCAATCAGCCACCGGAGCTCAGATCTAACTGATGGCCTTGAGAAGAGAACTCATGACTGCATTTCCCGAACTTACGACTTCAATTTCCATATCATTAAGCCTGTCTGCGGTGCTAGTTTCCATAAATCCACAGCAATACATAACAAATAATGGCTGTCACGAACGCGGCAGTGTCAGTGCTTGTGTTGTTCATCAGTTTATGTCCAAAATTGTAGCTTGCTCATTTTGTCTGTCATATAACCAGCATATAACCTTGTTAAGGGACATGGGGGGATATTCTGATGTGTTGCTGGAACACAGTGAAAAATCTTATTCTGTTGTTTAGCAAGTGAAAGAGTGAAGGGGGAGCCCCAATCTCCTGTCTTCCCACCTCATTACCCACACCTGGATAGGACTGTGGGGGATCCTAATTTAAGTCACTCGTTAGCAAAGTCCTAATGCATTCTGACAGCAACAAGAAAAGGGGATGGAGGGAAGGTGAAGAAGGATCAGGGGAGGAAGAGGGTGAGGAAGGCAGCGAATTGTTTTGACAGAGACAACTGCAAGACACAAAACCGCAACAAGGGGAGGCGCCCGTGCATTACAAGAATTATTCTTATTTTTTTGCTTTGATTTCCATAAAACGAGCATCATCTTAAATCATCCGAGTCCTCCGCTGTTGGCCTTGTATGCATAAACCATTAGATTCCCCTGCTAATGCACGTAAAGTAATGAACACAATATCGTTCTCCTCCGCCGTATGCCGCGGCGCAACAGGAAATCAAATAAAACCCTGTTTACCAAATAAATTCTTCTGTGTCTGTTAGGTCTGCCTCCGGTTGATTGTATGTTTTGCAGCAAACACAGCTGCACGGTAGCTGCAAACAGTAACAACACATCAGCATGCTGGGTGATGGATCGGAAGAAATTATCAAGGGAGCAGGGGTAAATTTGACTTGTGAGAGTGCAGCGTGGGGAATTTGCACCTCCAAATGGGTTTGGAACAGGGATGGAAAGATTTTCTGTGAAAGCAAATCCCTTTGTCTGCCTGATATTTGGAAGGATATATCCTCCATTACCTTACAAGTCCAATGTTCACATCTAGCACAAATCCTATTTTGCAGTCCCCAGTGAAACGTTTTACAAGATTTCCATATTAGGCCAGTTATATCCTCACATCCAGTAATTGAAAGTCAATGATGTCTCTTCCACAAGAGTGCTGGTAAAAGAGAAAAGAGATTCATTGGATGGGAAAAGGGGGTTTGTAGGTCTTTATTAAGTGGGGCGGAATAAAAAAAAGAATATGAAAATGTTCTGAAGAAGGCTGACAACCCTGAAATTGATATTTATGTATATATGATCAAGCATTAATCCCGTCGAAAGCTTTGCATTTTTCAGTTGTTGCTGTTATTGCTGGAGCAGAGATAAAAAAAAAAGGGTCAAAGCTCAATTCAGGACTCCTGGATGACTCTTATTTCTGCTCATAATCTAACAAAATCTCTTGTTACTAAGAGTCTGACTGAGTGAAAACAAACAGCCTCAAACTCCTCTGAAACCTGAGACAACAAACAGAAAAACAGAGAAGCTTGGAGAAGCAGGAGACCAGCAGGTTCTTCTGGATAGTCATGAGAAAATGCCCCCGGACCCGCTCATTAGTCGACGCCTTGCGCGTAATTCTGGCTGTCGAAGCAGCGCGGTGGGAGACGGAGAGAAAAGCAGGGTGGGAGAAGAGCTGGTGACAATAATCTTTGCGATGGCATTTGCAGAAGGAAAAACATTTTAACTTCGAAGGCGCTGAAAGATGAATGTGAACACAAGTACAGAGAATGATTAGAAAGCGTCACAATGAATGCGAAGCCGTGTCAGAGCGACAGCGACAACTTGTCACTGCTGATGGCGTGAAAGTTATGCCATCGATGCAAGATCATTAAAATATTTTGTCTTTAAATTTCACATTTTTGGGGAGTTCACGAGACCTGGAATTACTGTGAGGACTTCATCACTGGTCTCTAATTAAAGCCATGTTCAGCACATGCAACGTGGAACACTTTTAGATGAGTTTTTCTTATTTCTAAAAACATTTTAAAATCCAGAATTTAACACATTTACTACTGAACGTCTTCTCAGCGCTTCCTGCTAACAAATAAACCACAACAGAAAACATGACTGACCTGCAGCCTGCTGCACAGCATGCACACTGGCACTGCAGCTTCCTGTGGCGCTCACACGCACGATAATCCTAAAACTTTTTAATACATTTCAAAATGAACTCCAGAACCTTTTTAGCGCTGATATTTGCTGGGGTTGACCACACAGAAATAACTACTCCTGCCCAGACTGCATGCATTCATACAGTTAGAATGAATATGAATATGCAATATATATATATATATAACTACACATTTAATAGTTGATTATGCACTCACTGTACCCACCCAGTAATGCAGCCTCACCTATTACAAATATAACAGACAGGCGCTGCTGAATAATTCTGTCCCTGATTGGATATAATGTTGGGAAGCCTGGAACTGCAAGATATCAGTTTTAATTTGGTTGGCTGATGGATTTGGAGGGATAAACAAATGCACAGAGGTCTGAGAGACAGGCAGGGATGGAATTCCTGCTCGGCTTTCTTTGTGTAGCATGATGTGAAACTATCCCAATGATTTTTTTTTCTTAAGCTGAACTAACATTAAAGTATGGATAATGTTATACCTTGATGGATGGGGGGAAGTTAATGGGAAGAAAATATTCAGAAATGTATGATTTAGTTTCACTTAGTATACTGAAATTTAGCTGCCTGTGGGAGATGAAACGGGTCTGTTAATCGGGCCTTACAGTAAAGCCTTTCTCCAAACCCTTCGCTGTACATATGTGATGTCTTGTTGTCCATCTCAGGATAATACTTCCCTGTGCATAAAACCTTTGAACTGTGAATCTACTCCAAGAATAAAAAAGATGGATCAGAAAATAAACAGCTTGTCTTTTAAATGAAGACTCACTGCTTCAGATCAGGTGACAGAGTTTACGGCAATTTTATGTAATGCCTCTAATTTGCATTTCCCCACTATTCAGAAACATCTTTGAGGCGAAGGAAAGGAAGTGACACGAGCCATATTCTGCTTTGTCCTTGTCCAGCTGAGCTGACTGTGTTTCCCAACTGGTTGACCTCTGCCGCTGCGTCGGAGGCACTTTCTGGCTATTAGACTAATTTGTTCTGGGCTCCTGCAGTCTTGCAAAAAGAGCAGCGAAAAGGTTTCAGACTACAGTGTTCCTTCACAGGAGGCTTGTAATTAGCACAGATTGAAACGCCGTGCCTACCCCTGTGCAGCGTGACAGATGCCTTGAATGATAAACACGGTGTGCAGCCATGCAAAATTGCATTTACAGATACATTTGGAAAATCTGAATAAATCTGAATTCATTGACATCGGCATTCAAATTTACATACCGATATTACAGTTAGAGTTGGATCACTTAACCTTCATTTAACCTCTTAATGCGTTTTGTTTTATTCCGTCCAGCTGAGGTGCAATTTAAAAGGGGTCACATGTTAACCTTCAGCTCGCGTTATAGTGTCCCTATCTCAATAAGAGGATGTGTAATACTGGCTGGCAGATTAAATCAGTTTAAATGCGCGCGTGTGTGTCTTTGTGTTTGCAAACGTGCGTGCGCGTGTATGTGTGCGTGCATGCCTTCCTGCAAGGCAGGTCAATGTCACAAGATCACCGGAAATAGCCTCCTTATCTGTGTGCCGTTGCTGTTTCACTTGACACAAGGGACGGTTGTCAAATGAATCATAGTGTACAGGCCTCCGCCACAACAAATAACCCTATTACCTTTGTGGGAGGATTGAGAGATGACTCCTGTGGACTCTTCCCTATTAATAATTAAAAACACTGATGCTGTTGTCACTTTTCATAAATCAAATTTAACAGTATGGTGATGGAGGGTATGTGTGCAGGTGTCAGCATGCGTTATCGTGTTTTGCGTGCGCATGCTGAGCGGGTGCAAACCGTGCAGGCGATGACTTACAGCGTGACCTTAGCTGTTCGATGGGGGGGGGGGGCTGCTACACTGTTTGCCGTGAGTTTGGGATAATTAACGGCACCGCTAGAAGTCACGATAATGCCTCGATTTTCTCACAGAGTGAAAAAGTAAACTCGTGCTCCTCTTAATAAATGTGCGAGCGTAAAAACGATTCGATGGACAAAACACAATTTGTTTAATTGGTTTTTATGATAGTGTTGCAGAGAAGTGAGAGCTTTGTTTACCTGCAAAATGAAACTCTAATAGAAAAAAAAAAAGGGGGAAGATATTTATAGAAAACAATTTTCTTCCCAGTCTATAAACAGCTCAGTGAATGAATGGCTGTGTGTGTGTGTGTGTGTGTGTGTGTCTAAAAGAGCCATACAAAACCATCCTCAAAGCGCTCAGCGTTATCATGAAGGACAGAAGGTAATGTCCTGTCACACTGACAACTGTGTGTCTTTGAGGCTCCATACATGCGAGGGACTTTGTGTGCATCTGCGTGCCCACGCTCCACGACTGAGTGTTAACGTGGGCGTGCTTGTGCGCAGTCCCGTGCAGCCTCCGCGCGGGGGCCCGTGGGGCCCGTGGGGCAGCTGTGATAAACTGTTGACAGGCTGCAGTAATTACTGATCTGAGCGCCGATAGCTTTATCCACCAAGTCTAAGGAGCAGATAGTTTTCAAGCTACCAGGTCGTCATGTGTAATGAAGAGATTGTCTCATTTGATCTTACTTGGGAAATAAAACATATTAAAATTAGACCCTGTTCATTCATGGAGAGCATTTCTCATTTGAGAGACTTTCCTCGGTTCTGCCTTTTAACTTTGCTTTTGCACTTTCTCTTCTCCTGTGAGTCACTTTCCTTTGACAGAGTTATAATGTTGCAGAGATGAAAATAGACGAGAAATAATGAATTCACTGTGCACATTGGCACACGAGGCTCTGCAGCTACAGTGAGCCTGATGACATTTAGATAGTATTTGTGTTTCTCTGTGGGTGACCCATGTCAAAAAGCAAATCTTCCCTTTTCATCTCACTGAATCTCTAATTAGAGTGCAGTGAATCATGTTATTTCCTCCTATTGATACATTCTCACTGACTTATTCACAAAATCACGCAGTTGCAGGAAATCAAGTAAATTGTGTCTAACTGATGTTTGGGATGCGATGGCTTTCATGTAGCATCTGTTTGTATTATCAGCCTGCATGCTTTTTCTTTCTCTTTTTTCCCCGCCATGGCTATTTTGGCAGGGTGTCTTAGCCGCCATGCTAGCGAGTCAGTATAATGGGAAATGATCCCTCTCAAAGGCGAAAAGAAACACTTTAATGAAGCTGTTGTGCTGTGGTTTAGACATGAATGCGTTAATTGTGATCATTTCTTAGTGTGCATTCGCACTTCTTCACTAATGTGTTGCTGTAATGCACGGTAATGGGAGGTGTGAGAGGCTCTGATTGCATCTGTGTGGTCCAGAGCTCCAGAATTTTTTTTTAACATGCCATTCATGACTGCGTCTCAAAATTTCCTTTTGGGACTTTATTTTTACGTGTCATCACCCAGAGGAGGCGATGTGTTCTCCGACGATAATTTTGGCTCAATTTTTTTTTTTTTTTAGCTGTGAGCTAAAAATTAAAGTGAGGTGGGAAGCGGTGAATGGGCTGCAACTGCCTTCTCGTCCGCTTTTCCGGAAGGAAATTGCATTTGTAGGAAAATCTGCAGAAAAAGCAAAACGGGGATCGCTGTCATTTGATTGATTTTTTACTTTATTTATTTATTTTTGGATGGTGGCTGACCCTAAAAATGCCTGTGAAAAAGTCCTTTGGGAGTAAGTGTAATTAACTGAATTTAATTAGAGGAAATGTTTCAAGTTTTTGTCCTGTTGGAACAGCGAACACAACATTGAGCTACTGTAGTTTGTGATAATAAATGTTGACCTCACAGCCGATTAAACTCAGTTAGATGAATCAATTTGCCATTTAGCTATAAAATTATAATTAACTATGTACACTAATTGGCTTGTATTTTGTTTGTAAGCCATTTGTGAAAGTATGTAAGCTTTTCACTGTACTCAAACGGCCTCCACAGTCACTGGATCTCAGTCCAACTGAGCATCTTTGGTCACATCGTGGACCAAAATCTGTGAGCACCTTGTTAAATCCATGCAATGAAGAATTAAAGGAGTCCTCAAAGATGCCTGGTTTGCTCCCTGATGCACAAGCAAGGTCAGGGAAATCCCAGTACAGTGTATATTAACTTCATCTCACAGCATTTCATTATTTGTACCTGCCATAGCGGCACCAGAAAAAAAAAAAAACGGGTGCAGAAATCAGAATGTGTAATCTCGACACGCTGTCACATCTGATAATTGATATTATCGTAAATACACGAGTAAAAACATTTCAAGATCGCGAACAGCGAGAAGATTTCAGATAAGGATGTTTTTCAAATTAATTTGGTTTTGATCAAACAACGTGCCTTCCTTTTCTAAATCGGTTGTCGTTTAATCCATCATTCATGCCTTCATCAAAACAATTTCAGCTTTACGAGCATATTTATCAGCTCAGTTTGAATTTCATCAGCTGCTTTTTGGTTTTTTTTGCCGACAAGTCTCTGAGTTTCCATCTTCACTGAGGAAACGGATGTGCTTGAAGTCACCTGTTAATCCTGCCGTTCACAGTGGAAACACAATACTATCAGCATAATCAGATTAAAGGTATCTGCTTTGCACTCACAGATATCACAGTGATACATTATGTGGCAGTGATGTCTTATACAATAAAATATCGAAACAGTCAGAGATGCTTTGCAGAAATATCCGTTTCCTGCTCAGGTTGTGCTCTTCGCTCACTGCATCTGAGTTACTTTTGAATCGATTCTTTACTTGAACCAGATGCAGGTTGAGGTTGAGAAACTCTGACCCAATCAATTGTTTTACTGTAACAATTAACATCAGGTCATGCATTGATTGGCTCTCAATCTGAAGCGGAGTGCTTAAAAAAAAAAAAAACCCAAAACTTTACTCCCACCTAGAAAACCCCCCCCCTTCACCACCACAAA
>VOQJ01046662.1:0-18215 GCA_015052665.1 Apistogramma diplotaenia | reverse complement strand
AATCCCATTCAGCCTGATGAGAGTGACTCCCAGCAGCACTGAGCTCAGTGGGGGGTTGTAAACATTTACACTAAGAGCCTGTCCAGTGCACATGGTTGGTGCTTGCCAGGCACCTCGGTATCGAATGTTGTGTTGCATATTTTGTCATTCAGGCCTGTCCCGAAATTGTAGGAATCACACCATCAATTTATGAAGGAGCCATCCAAATGTGACAACAGGCTTATGCTAAATGGAGAAAATAGAGCTAAACATTGTTAAAACACCCCTAGACCCACATGGTAGAGAGTGCTCGGCGGAGAGCTGCTATGCTCCCCGCTGTGAACTGGGAAAGTGATGTTGGTGGGCTTCCTTCTCCATGAGGGCCGCATCGTTCTTGGGCCCCGATTTGAAGCCTTTTTGAAGTCTGTTTCCTGCAGCACTGTGCCAACATTAATGTGTTCACAAAAGCAAAAATGCTAAATCAAATGAATACACTATACTATGCTATTCCACATTGACTCCTGAATCCCCCTCAGGAAAATTTAAAATCATCATTATAAACACCATTTACTTTTTGTGCCTTAAAAGCTTCTGCAGTTTATGTTTCATACAAAAAGGGCTAGAAGGATGTCTCAGTGAAAACCCTTTGGCCTATGAAACATGAAAACTTGATAACCTGATAAATAATATTAAGCATGGACACAATACTATGAATCACATTTCTTCATCAGATATAATTCTAAATAATAAAAAGAAAAGAAAAACTGTTAAATCCATTTGGGATCAATCCTTTATTGTTTCAAAACTCTAGCTTTTACAATACAGTAATTTATTGTTACATGTGATTTGATGGGTAATATACAATGTCTCCTGATAATGAAACACAGTCACAAAGTATTCCTTTCTACATATCAATATTCTATGATAGTGAGAAGTTTGTGCTGATATATTTACTTAGTTCTGACAGCTCAATTAACTTCCCTTTTCAAATCAACAAAAGCATTGTTTTGAAAGTGCATTTCAAGGATTGCAAAGACGACTGTTTCCATTAGTCAGTCATAATGTACATTTCAGTATTGACGGAGGGCCAAACTGCCTTGTGAGTAACAAACAGCATTAACTACATTTCCAACTACAACATTTATCTGGATAAGTAAAATCAAAGAAAATATATCAATATGCATGCCATGAACATTCCTCCATAAACATTTATAATAAATGTATATTTTTCATTTAATTATGCTGATAATGACAGTATTTTCCACAAAAGGACAAATGCTGATAATGAAAACTAATATTAAACATCCAAATTTTGTTTAATTTTACACACAGGTCGAATGGCGTTATGCCACAGTGTATGGGGCATTTCCCTAATAAGGTTAATAGCATTTGGTCCACAATAACAAATCTGGGTTTAAAAGAAAAAAAAAGTGACAGCAGGTGGGATTTTAAAACGAAAAGCAAAACATGATGACGATCTTAATTCTTTCCATTTTTAAGGTCTTTCAATTTTCAACTTATGAGTTATGATGTGATGTTCCTGTTCAAAAATTAAACTATATAAATATACATTTTAGCTCATTACTTGGCTATTATACTTTTCTGTTCCATGGAACAGCTTTCACTCTGTAGAACTTGGTTCCTAATGGAACCTTGAATCTGTTCTGGGCCTAAAAAAAAAAAGAGAGAGGAAGAGGAGAGACAGATCATTATGAGAAACAAAGAATTTTAAAACTTCTTATTTAATTTTAAGAACATTACTGACATGACTTCAGTTGACTTACAGATAAAGGAAAGAAACGAACTTGGTGGAAATGAAAAAAAGACACTTACTTACATTTATCTCTATAAGTAAAACAGTTAAGTATTCACTGGATATATGAGCTCAAAGTATTTTAGTTCTTAAGTACCTTTTTTGCCTGGCAATATTCCTTCTCCATCACCTTTCCAAGCACCCACGGCCGTCTTGAGGTCCCTGATGCTAAACAAGAAAACAAATCACCTCATTAAATACACTTAAGAACCAATTCGCAAATTATTCTGTGCAAAATAAAGCTCACAGAGCAACAGTAACAAGAACAAAGAGTAAACCTAAATTGATTTTAGCACACAAAGCTCTAGTGTCTGACACAGTAACAGACAACTATCAGTTGTGCCTTTTTATTATTATTAAATCACAAAATTAATTCTAATAAAACAGTTCTCGGCTCAAAAGGGTTTGGTGAAGCTGACCTGGTTTGAGGTCCAGTGCAGTGAGAGACTCGGAGTGAAGGAAGTAGAGGGTGGGACCAACTGTGAATAGCACGTAGTTGTCATGCCTTTCATCCAAGATGATTAGAACCAAATCGCCTACCTGGAAACTGAAACAGAAAAAGAAATAAAGAGACGAAGAGATGATGAAATCGAAACGCAAAAAGAGAAAACACACAAAAAAAAATACATTAATGGTAATTACGTAATGATGTGTATAATTAAACTGTACATAATAATGACAAGAAAAAATTTTCACATCAGCAGGGACATGTTAAAGGCCTTGTCTGTTTTTTCTCTCCTTTAATTCACTTACTCTCTGATGGCGATTTTGTCTGAATGCCGTGACGACACAGACGACATGCTCTGAGACATCTGCACAGAAAAGGATAAGGGCAACATTACTCATGTTATTAAAGCAGAATTAATAACACAGACAAGAACTGACTTCCACTGGGGCTTATTTGAGCACTTGTCTAAGTGACACAAGCTTAGCACTCAGTATACTTTTACCAATTGACAGCATTACATTACAATCTAAGCTGTACCGTTCTTTTTGAGTTATGCAATACCCTGAAAAACTTAAGGACATTTTCACACCAGGAAAGTACATTTTTGACATTATTAATAAATATGTTTGTGCTCCTCTAAAATTCATCCTTTTGTACATTTCAATGATCCTCTTCCTAAAGACTCATTTTTATTCACTGAGCTCTTTGGCCTCTTGGGTCAGGATTTTACTCTTTGATGCTAGTGCCACCTGGTGGAAAAAGTGTTACATAGCTGTTATGATGATGAAAAACTGACCAGTCTCTGACTGAGACGCTTGTTTTCTTCTTCCTTCATGTGTAAAGTCTGCAACATATTAGAAGGATTAATAAGACAGACACATGCAAAAACAATGTTCTATCCAATGAAATGGAAGGACAAAAATGCACCACGCCTATTTACCCTCTCAAGTAAAATTATCCGCTGTTTCTCCTCGGACATCATGGTATCACTACAAAAAACAACAAAAAATTAACAATGCAGTATACAGCAGTATACATAAGTAAAAACTAAAAATGTTCAATCAATTGTATAATTTTCTCAACAAATTAAAAAAACAAAACAAAAAAAAACTTGCACTTGACTTACACTGTCTGATCCTAGCCTGCCTCCCTTCCACTGTCAAATGTCTCCTCTGTCCATCCATTTATGGCTAGTTTATACACTGGGCTCTTGAAATGGTTCTTCAGTAATGTAAAAGTCTGTTTCTGTGGCTTGCAATCAATTCAAACACATCTTAAAACTCAATGTTCATGACTGCAGCCTCTTAAGTTTTGCTGTGGATATGTTTAAGATTAACATGCTAACACAGTATAAGTATTTTAACACTGTGAACTTATGACTCTGCTTTGCATGTCCAGTTTAAACTGAAACTAAAATCTGAATCCTAGGTGCAGTCAAACGGTTTCCACTACTCCACCTCTCAAAACCAGAACTGATATTTTGGCCACTCTTTCCAATATGGTCTTGTGAAGCACTACACCATTCCCAGCACTTCTGCACCTGTAAGGAACTGTAAGAGCTGCTCTGACCAACTGCACCTGACAATGTGGCTTACTGGGAACATTTCACTGTGCATACTTCTGTGGATGTTGGCGCTCTCCTTACTTGACGTGTGTTCTTTAGGTTTAGAAAATGCAGACTCATCCACCGCAGACTAGTTTTGGGTCAGTTTGACACAGTAGTTAACGTCTGCTTTCAAAGCAAATGTGAGATCAATGGTGAAATCAAAAATGCAAACATGAAAGTGGTCAGAACGGACACCTGGGAAGTAATCTCAGTGAAGCAGGAGCTGGGAGTTAGCATCACTACACAAAAAGATGACCTTGAAGGGGATACTATTAAAATTTAAACCAGTGATGGTTTCTGCTTTCTTTCTTTAAAAAACAAAGGTTGTGTACATTCCTTCTGCATTGACTGTCTTCTTGAATGAGCCATAAAATATATAGTGGCTTCAACAACACGCCAAATACAGCCAATAGAAGCCGAACAACCCATGTGTGCTGCTCTGACCCTGATTATTTTCCTCCAGGAACAGTAATGAGGCCAGGCATATAATCATTAGGAAATACTTCAGACTCTAAACAACGATGTTTATTTTAGAGTAGATGCTTACTGGACGGTCACCATGCTGGCTTCTACTGCTGAATCAACATGTTCGTCATCTCGAATGGCTGCCACAGAGGCCAGTCTGTCAGTTTCGGTGAGGGGCTCAGAAGAAAAAGCTCCAGCAACAGGCAGACCTCTAGATGCTGCTGCAGCCCCGGCTTCTGAGGCCTCTTGAGCTAAGGGGTTAGGGTTGTAGAAGGCAGAGGAGACCAGTGCAGTGCCACGCAAGCGGTTGAGCTCCTCTTCCAACTGTTTCTTTTCCTGCATCACACTAGCCCGGTCCTCGGACAGTTTCTCTATCAGAGCTGGAATAAATGTAGAAATAAAAACCACTGACAAACACAACATACCATTTTATTCAAAACAAGCCTAAAACTTTATGTTTGGGCAGTGAGAAATAAGGACAACTAATGAATAGTCTATGGCAAAAAAATAGGAAAGTGTATTTTACAATAACAAAACACTTCACAAAGCACCCAATATAGCCAGTACATACCTTTATCCTTCTCCTGCTGCTGGGTAACTTTACACAACTTCTCTGTGAGCTCACTGATGATCTGCTCCTTTTTCATCTTCTCTCGAGTTAGAACAGTGTTGAAATTTGTCTGGATAAAAGATTAATAATAATAATAATACAACTAATAACAATAATTTTAAATTTTAACAGGCTCAACAATCATTTTGGTGAGAACAGAGCATTTATATCAAAGCACAAATTATTTCCCTTTTAAGTGCCAGTTTCCAAGGACACAGATCAGCATGCAGCCATGGGAGTTACAGTTGTTTTGTTAGCTTTCACTACTAGCATTTTGATATTTTTGTATCGCATAGCCATGTATTACACCAGACAATAATTAACAAAAAAAAATTTATCAAATTTTAACTGTTTCTAATTGTTCTGCTACAAATTAAAGTCTTATCAGGTTCAACTACAAAGGGAGGCGCAACAATTCTTTTGAAGTCTGAACAAATGTTTTGGAAACAGTAACTAAATAATACGAAATATACAGAGTAAGGAATAGCTAACAACAACAATAAACATCTGTCCACATGTGAAGCAATTCGTTTATAATATATAGCTTTGTAGCTCATTAGTTTGTGGTGGAAATCTGGACTCTGGATGACCATAAAATGTATTTCATAACCTGCCGCACTGTCATTTGTTCCCACTGGTAGTCGTATACACTATGCAGAGCTTACGTGTAGTTATTGTCACGCCACACTACACACATCCAGTTGCCACTTTATTATGTATACCTACCTTAACTTAGGTAGAAAAAAAAAATACATTACTGATCTGGTACAATGGCCACCTTGTAAGTGTGCCTGTGTCCTGGAATAATGTGCTCCTTCGTCTCCTGTAGCAGAAACCACTACATGAAATTTTAAAGCTGTCTGGTTTACTTCAAACTGAAGGTAGGGTTTCAAAATTGGATGTGGCCCAACCTTTAAGTACTGAGTACTCATTGGTGAGTTCTCAGTACTTAGAGTGGAAAGATTAACATTTAAATGTTGCTCCTAGCAGAAATACTAACTCTGCTTCAGATCCAAGCTGAGTTAGTTTAGGTGTTATCCCTTTCATAAAGAGCTGTTCAATTTAATGGCATTCACTGGCATTCTGTGGCAGTGGAAACATGCAAATACTACCAACATTCCTGTTCATCAACATAAACACAACGCTTTTAAAAGTCTAGAGGCTTTTTCATATTTCTGCATGGTCTCACACAAACAGTTTTACAGACTGTTTTCTACATGTTGTAGCTGGTTATTGTCATCAGGTGGCAATGTCAAAAACTGGTCTGTGGGCTACTTTCACCTATGCTGTTATTGGTCCTTCAGCCAACTACACAGAGCAGCAAAATAAGATACAAAGAGCTGAAGTGAAACAGAACATTTTATAAGTGTCCACTGCAGTGACTGACTGTGCTTTTCATGTTTTTGATGATCTTTGATGTTTTTGAGTCCTCATTTATACAGTGTTGCTCCCTTTCCTGTTCAAGCTAACTATTCAGCCAATAATCACTGGGCATGGGCAATGAAGGAAAATACCTACACCAACAAACACAAAAGCAGAACCATAAAATAAGTTTAATGAGAGTGCAAATACAAACCTGCTGCTCTGCGATAAGTGATGTTTTAATGTTCTGTATCTCCTCATTCTTCTTCTTCTCCAGGAGCTCCATCTGTGCCTGCAGAGAGGCCCTTTCCTGTTGCAGACGCTCTTGTAGTGCCGAGTCCAGAGACAGAGGTGCTCCAGCATCTGCACGCACCTCAGAGTGCAGTGACAACCCTTCACCACTGAAAGGCACACAGTAAACAAAGTTATCATTTTAACTTAAAATAATTGAAATTAAGTGTGGAAAAAAAACTTTAACTGAAATAAATATACAAACCAGACTTAAAATAAATGTCTAAAATTATTTTTTGTGCCTATGAAATTAAAGATATGTCTTAAGTTTTAGTCTTTGTAAATGTGGTCAAATCTGTCAGAGGCTATGACATCTGCAATGTGACCAAGTGTCAAGCGTTTGTCAGACTTTATCATTTGAAAAACATGGTAAGAAAAGTTGTTTTGTGTTTATCATTGGCTCAAACATTCACCTTTTTGAGGAACAGACCTCACGAAGCTCATTTTCAAGTAGTTTGATCTTGTCTAAAAGTCTCTTCTCCATCTCCTCTTTCTGCTGCTGTAACTCTTTAAAGGCATCTGGTGCTGCAGCCTCATTGGCCTTTACTTTCTCTAAAGGTTTCTCAATTGCATGCCTGTCCTGCTCTAGTTTTTGAGAAAGCAGGTCATTTTTTTCCTGCAAACTGCTGATAAGAGTCCTCAACTCCTGCTCCTGTTCTTGGAAACTCCTCAGTTGTTTTTCTTTGTCTTCACAGAGAGCAGCCAGCTGCTGATCTAATTCCTCTTTAAGTTTCTGCGTCTGCTCAGTGTGGTTCCTCTCAGTATGCTGGGCTTGTTGCTGCAGGGAAGAGAGCTTGTTGCTCAACAAAATAGTCTCCTCCTCGTGTCTGTCAACAAGCTCTGAGATGCAGTGGTCTTTCTCAATCCTCATGAGAGTCCTAAGCTCTGCTAGGTCCACTTCATACTCTTCATTCTTTAGATGAAGCTGTTTTTTGACAGCTGCCAGTTCTTCACCAAGAACTTTGGTCTCAGCCTCTATTTGGGATCTAACAACCTCTTCCTGCTGTATTCTGGCTTCCTCAAACAAGCGCTTTAACTCTTCTGTTTCAGACTCTTTGAGGGCTAGCTCAACCTCTAGTTTACAGCGGAGTTCTGCAAGCTCAGCTACCCGAGCATCCAAGTCCTTGATTTGGCTATCTTTCTTTTTTATAGCAATGGCGTGGTGATCAGCTGCCTCATTTAACTTAGCACTATTTTCAACAGCAAGATGTTCCAGAGCCTTCTGGTTATCCTTCATCAGGGTCTCCATTTCTGTCTTGCGTTCCTGCTTCAGTCTGTCCTCCAACTCTTTTAAATTGTTCTGTGCGACAACCTCCAGCTCCTGTCGGATCTTCTGCTGACTACGTTCAATCTCAAAGTGCAGATTCTCAAGTTGGGTGGCCAAAGAGTCTCTTGAAGCTGTAAGCATCTTGACTTCTTCAGCGTGATCACCGATAATTTGCTCCAGGTTTTTGATCTTGTCAGTCTGAATACCATCCATTTGAACCCATCGCTCTCTCTCATTCTCAAGCTGAGTCAGTTCCTTCTCCTTGCGCTCCAATAGTCCTTCAAGCTCCAGCATTGCACGCTGGACATCTCTAACAATATTCTGATTTACTTGGTTTTCCTCAGTTAGTGTCTGAACCTCCTTCTCAAGGTCTTGCCGTACAGCGAGCAGCTCACGCTCATGCTGCTCCTTCAACTCTTGCTCATGGGTCTGGCAGATACTGTCAACAATACTGCACACCTCTGTGCTCATACTACGCAGAACAAGGCCGAAGTCATGTTGTTCTTTTAACATCAGACCTCGTAAACGACAGAGGTCACCCTTAACATTTCTTAAGCTGGAATGGGACTCCTCTGCAGCATTTTGATACCTCTCAATAACTTGTTTGAGAACAGCGATCTTTGAGTTCTCTCTCTCTAGTATCGTGGTATCTTGCATTCGCTTGCTATCAATAGCATTAATGACTGAGGAGTACAGAGATTCCACCATCATTTCGGGGCTAGTAGGATCACTGATAGGGTTTGGAGAGGTCAAGTTCTCTTCAATCACAAACTCATTGACGGCTGACATGAAGTCTGATTCGGGGCTCTCTGCCAGAGAATCCAAGTCAAGGGAACCCTGCTGCAGGACTGGATCCATGTTTGGATGGCCAATGGTTTCAAAGTCAAATGTTTGTGCATCAATGCTGTCTGGAGACAGGTCCTCTAGAGGAACTGAGACAGGAACATGAAGGGGTTGGCAGCTGGGGCCCTGAAGGCTGAGAGAGGAAGGAGTTTTGGGGGACACCACTGTTGCGGTAGCAGCCATATCAGACTGTGGAGACAATGTGATTGACCTGTGGGCACTCTGACTACAAGATACCTAGGGGGGAAAAAAAGAACATGCGAGAATAAATAAATATAATCTTCAATTAGAGTTTAATCTTGAGATACCTGAGAGAAGAGCATTTATACAATATAACAAAAACAAGAACAAAAAAGACTAAAAACATTGCAGAGAAAAAAACGTGACTCAAAAGTTACACCTTAGTATTTTTTGCTTTTGAGGGAATGTGTTGATTTCAAACTATGGCAGCAAATACGTGTGTGATGTGAGATATAGCAGATATACCCTTTGTTCACTTAGGAGGTCAGTAATCGTCTGAGACATCTCATCCACACTCTGCGCAGCTTGGACCAGCTGATGAAGTGTCTCTATGTGGTGATTTAAGGGCTCAAAGTCACACACTGTGGGAACCCTGCAGGGGGGGAAAAGAAATTTGTAGTACAAAGACAGAGCGATGAAAACTACTATGTGATTTTATTTAAGTCTGAGAAGACTGCTTAGGTCTTAAATTAGATGTCATTAAGAGATGTTATAATTTTAGGCTACTTTTCACACCAGGAGTCTGTTCAAGAAAGCAAATGGAATCTATCCCTTAACTCTTGAATTGATTAACTTGAAGATGGAGAACTTATTAGTTTTCAGTGCTAAAACAGCTGTTAACAGTTAGGTTAATCAACTCCAAGTATGTTCCGTTTGAGTTAAGAGACTGAATGTCTAATGAAAAAAAACCCGTAATTAACAGAGTTCTGACACTAGGATTCACCATAGCAACAGATAAATAAAAAGCAGAGCCTCAATTCAGTTGAACTAGAATCATGAATGTTTATCACTGCAGTGGTGAATGCAGGCGACAGCATCTGTAAATTAAACCTGAAACAGATAAGAGATAGTTTAATTATAGACCTATGATTAGGCCATTACCTCATGGTCTAAACAACTTATGCTCTGGTGGAGCAAAAGGAAACATTTTGAGCGCTTTTTCCTCTAACCACCACTAAAACCTTTACTGGGAAACAGCTGGAGGTCCTTCAACCACCACCTGATCAGCAAGTGTCAACGCGAAGATAAGAGAACTTCGTAGCTGCTCCATCTACCAGTTTGTTTCACACAGCTAAAGACTGCAGTTAAGCTACAGAAGTTAAAATATGCAGATGAACTGTTAGTAAGATAAAAGTATTTCTTATCCAATTACTCAGTTAATCGATGGAATAATCAACAGAACACTTGATTACTAAAATAATCGACAGCTGCAGCCCTACTTGAATATGTCACCGTGAAAGTACTATATGCAGTGTGTATTCAGTGTGTATTCAAAAACTACATTTAGCCCAGTTTTACTATCTTAAAATCTGCACCATAACCTCGCCTCACAAATATATGCATAATCTCCAACAACTATGAAGAACTCAAACTGTGACAGATATGTTTCCCAATCACAACATGACACGACATGTTCATTGTTCAGTTTCTTAATTAAGTACATTACATTGCCAAAAGTATTCATTTGTCTGCCTTCACACGCATATGAACTTGAGGGACATCCAATTCTTAATCCATGGGGTTTAATATGATATCAGCCCACCCTTTGCAGCTATAACTGCTTCAACTGTTCTGGGAAAGATTTCCACAAGCTTTAGGAGTGTGTTTATGGGAATTTTGGACTATTCTCCCAGAAGTACATGTATGAAGTAAGACACTGATGTTGGATGAGAAGGTCTGGCTCACGGTCTCCTTTATCATTTATCCCAAAAGCATTCTATCAGGTTGATGTCAGTAATCTGTGCAGGCCAGTCAGTATGGACCTTGCTTTGTGCACTGGTGTGCTGTCATGTTGGAACAGGAAGGGGGTCATCCTCAAACTGTTCCCACAAAGTTTGGACCATGAAATTGTCCAAAATGTCTTGGTATGCTGAAGCATTAAGAGTTCATTTCACTGGAACCAATAGTCTGAGCTTGACTCCTCAAAAATGACCCCACACCATAATTCCTCCCAAACTTTACACTTGGCAGAATGCAGTCAGACAAGTGAGTCCAGTAGTGGCATGCTTTAAACCACTGCATCGGACGCTTTGAGTTGCACTTGGTGATGTAAGGACAGTCCATGAAGCTCTCTAAACACTGTTCTTGAGATAATATAAGAGCCACATGAAGTTTGGAGGTCTACAGCAACTGACTGCAGAAAGTTAGTGAGTATGCATCTTATCATCTGTTGACCACCGTCATTTTAACCACTTCATGGCTGAGTTGCTGACATCCTTAATTGCTTAAGCTGTGTTATAAGATCACTAACAGTTGACTGTGGAATATTTAATAAAGTGGAAATTTCATGACTGGACTTGTTACACAGGCGGTAGCCAACACGGTAACACACGGAGCACGGACATACCTTTTACAAATTAATGCACACATGCTTTAATACTGTATGAATGGGTTATCCATGAAGAGTTTTACTACTTTTTTACTTTTGTGGGAACAAAAACCCTAGTCACCCTCATCTTAACAGAAAGTTTTTCCCTTTTCTCAAAAAAAAAACAACAACAAAAAACTGACTTTTTATCCAATTCAAAAAACTGTTCTTGCTGTTTTAATACTATTTTCATCAAATGTACCTGTTTTACAGGGTAACAGTCTTAAATGTTTAATGTAGTCAAATAGTTTACATTTGAAAGCATTTTAATAATTCAGGACCATGACTTACATGAGGAAAGGCTGCACCTCAACAGGACAACAAGATTTCAAGTACTGCAGGTCCTCAAGTGAGATGTCTGGAAGTTCATCATCGAACCTTCTCGGCTTTCGTGTCTATAACCACGAGAAAATAAGAGACTGTCAAATACTGTGTAACGACAGTTTTTAAAAAGAAAAATGTATATACACGAGTTAATCAAAGTCTATACAAACTTACACAAAATGATGTTGGAGGCCATGATTCAAGTCCTCTAAACAACCGATTTCGGAGGAAAGACTTCCCTGAGAAGTAAACAAAACAGAAAAAGGATCAGAATTCCGCTCTTACTTGGAAGTCCTGTGGGTTTTTATCTGAGATTCTCAAAAACTTACGAAAGAGTTTCCCGAAGGATTCCCTTTTGAACTTTTCTGCCTCATACAATTGTTTTCCATCCTTGATAAGTGCATTGGCCCACTGAAAATATTCAAGAAAAAAGAAAACAAAAAACAGATCATGCTATAAATTAATAACAATGTTTCAAAAAACATTTCGATGAAATGGTGGCATTCCTTAGCATGGTCTTTAATATCATTTAGATTTGTGAAGAAAAAAAAAGGACAAAACTTTCATCCAAGTCATCAAATATTTGCCTGATTAGTCATGCATGTTCAGGGCCCCTGTACTGCATCTGTAATCTTTCTTGCATCTTTAACATTGACACTGCTTTGACATTAAAAAAAAAAAAGTTAAAAAGTCGCACTTTAATATTTCATTGGACCACTTTTAGCTGTCACATGTCACAAATTGGATATTATTTTCCTTTTCTTTTCAGTTGCTGCCAACAATGTACACCATATTTGGACAGATGTTTGAAAACAGGACACATCTTTACTGGACACTTTATGACTGATTACAGTAACTTCATTCTCCCTGCTGGCATACAAGTCACAATGGGTACAGTTTTGTGCTGATAATGTCACTTCTCACAACAAGAGCCCAACAAGCCCATCCACCCATCTATCAAGAAGACCATGTTCTTATTAGAAAAGCTTTTTCAAAGTCCAGAATTGTGGCTTAAGTGTTACAAAAAAATATTACTACTTATATTAAGGTTTTCATCAAATCATTCCATACTGTATATTCCTCAACTCCTCCAAGCTCATTGAGATGACTTCTTTCCTAATTGCTATGTCTGAATGCATAATTAGTTTCCAATAATGGCACTGACCTCTCTGTAATGGCGCATGAACATTTTTCTCCTGACGACCTCCACGACTGCCAAGCAGTACATCTGGGGCACAGTACTGAGGGCCTCCACCACTCTCACTCTTTCCATTAGCTCGGTCAGAAGTCTGAACAGAGCCTGAAGCTTCTCCGCATCCTGGTCTGCATGAAGCATCACGTAGCAGCACCATCTAAAATGATTGCAAACATTAGAATCTCAAAAAACAAGTTCCTTTTTAAACATACATTCAATACAGCAAGCTACAAGTCATTAAACAAAAAATCTAAAATAGCATGAATTCAGAAACGGTTTCCAGTTTTACTTTAGTCTGACTTGAAGGTTGTTTGCTAGCTCTTGTTTGGCAGTGGTGCACTTCTTTTTAATCTCCAGCAGCTTCCTGTGGTTGGTCAGCATGATCATCAGCTGGTTGGTGTGACTCATACATAAGTCAGGCAGAACAGATGTATCCTTCAGGTTTTCAGCCCGCTTCTGATTGGCCAAAAATCCCTGTAAGCAATTAAATGTGAGTAGATTGCATAACACAACAGAAGGAAACTAAAGCAATTTAATAGTGCTTTTCTTCACATACCTGAGCAAGTTCTTTTTGTTCATTCACCAACTTCTTACAGCTTGCAAGCATTTGGTCTAGAGCATACAACCTGTCTTCGAGCCCTTTGATGGATTTCATGTTTTGATTATCTAGCTTGGAAATTGTGTCATGACATTCTGTTAGGAAAGGCTGAATTATCCGTGGGTCGAGCTGAAAGACACAATATCAATGAAGTCAAACTACTTTCTGCCACAATTTAGCGTAGCGCATTTAGAAATCTATGCTGACATTTTTAATAATAGATCAATGACTTACCCTGTTGATAGAGTCAAAGCATTTCCTTACAACTGATTCCACATCATTGGGCCTGTCTTGCACATTGATCCAATCTAGTAACGTAACATTGAACGAGGACAAGTTGCTGAGCTCTGGAGTGTCATCATCTAAAAGTGCAGCTCTCAGGCCATCACTATCAGCCATTTCTTTTGATTCCTGGTCTTCGGCTGGCTCACAGGTGGCTGTCTCTGAAGCAGAGAAGGATGCTGATGACTTGGAGGGCATTTGTACTTCAGCTGTGCAGAGAACAGAGTCAGTGGATTTTTCTTCTTCCGTCTCATCTGAATCCTTTTCTGGGGTTGAGCTGGACTTCTCTATGCTCTCTCTGTAACTTTGACGTGTCAAACATTCCAACAGTGGTATCTTGGCCATTACAGAAACTGCTGTTCCTAACCTGCAAGCATAACAAAATGTGAATTAAGACTTTATGTTCAATCTCTTATCTCATTTTTTGCATTTCTTAACTGTTATTTTAGTCGTTTAAAAAAAAAACCCTAAAAGAACAATGTTACAACTACATTATTTGAAATGGCTACTCCTGCATGTTCGCTGCAGACTTATTTACCAATAATAACCTGGTAGTTTGCATCTTAGGTTTAAACATATTGGAGAAGTTCAGCAAAGTCCAAAGTATAAGATTTCTGGCAGTAGCACTTACTTTGTAAGTTTCACTTTGATTTCCTCCAAATCATGTTGATAATTTGTATAGGCTGTGTTGAATTTCATGAGCAACTTCTGATAAGACAAAGTGCAGTCATCCAGATTAGCCATTATAGCAGCCCAGCCTTGGTGTTGAAGGTGTTCATCATGAACCAAACGTTCACAGAAAGAGCAAAGTTTGTTGGCAACTTCAAACATTTCCTGGAAGGATAAAAAAAAAAATGTCATAATTAGAGCATGTTAAGAGTATTCTGTAGTTAAGTGATTCGTTATTATTGCTTGCAAAGAGATTCAATTTAAAAAGATTTGATCAAAAAATTGCATAACAGTTTCTCAGGGCAAACTATAAAAAGGTAATAACTACCAGAGCAAGTTGTGTTCTAGAGGCAACAGTGTGAAAAACAGCTGGCATCAAAAGAGACTCCTCCACCTTAACCTGAATCTCACTCTCAATTGAGAAGGTGGTTTTGGGGATCGTTGGATCCCGGTCAGACAAGATCATCTCTTTGTTGAACAGGAATATGGGGTTGGTTTCCTAAAGATAAAAATAACAGTGTTTTATTATGCATGTAACTGGTATACATTCAAGGAAAATAAAAAACAACATATAACAAAATGAAAAACTCACAGTGCCAGCACTGTAGCTGCAGACTCGTCTTTCTGCAGCCATACATTCTCCTCCATTAACAACAAGGACTTGATGTGGAATTGCAATTTTATATTTGGCTTGGATGGCATGTTTGAGCTCCTGTACACTGAAAAAAGGGAAACACTTTTTAGGTCACACTAAGTAGGGTGCACTGACTACTGTTTCAGAATTATATTAAAAAGGCAGTTTCTTACGTTTGGACAGCAAGGTCCGTATCAAACGTCAGTGTACTGCCATTGTTGACCTGGAACACATACAACTTCATGTTGGATCTTCCAGAGTTCTTCCCACTTGCCTGTCTTGTTCATTTAGTCACTCACCACAACCCTGCAAAATAAACACAGAATACACTTCCTGCTGAGTTTTAAAGACAGATTATGGTGCCATTTACTCAAAGCACAAAGTACTTATTTGATACATTACATTCTAAAAGAAGTAATAATAATATTTGCATAGTCAAAGTGTGCTTGTTCAGACCTCTGGTTTTCTTCCAGAATTAAGGCGATGTAACTCCAGTCTACCTTTTCGAAGAAAAATCCCATGCATTGTTTCCTACCGAATAATGAGCCTGGTAGCTGAGTCACCACACGGTTGGTTGAGCTATTGGCTAGTTGTTTGGTATCCAAATGGTCACCAAACACGTTAATGTAACCAAAGACCAGGCTTCCAGCAAAGAGGCTCTTTAGAAAAGTCCCAGAAGCGCTCCGCCCGCTGAAAATAGTCTCTTTTTGACTCGAGTCGACCTGAAAACAGCCCCTGAAGCCTGAACACTTCACTTCTGTTAAACCTCAGTCGGATCTGAAGGACGGAGCGAAGGTTGGAGCCGTGACGTCACCTGTATCCGGCGTAATGTTGGGGTCATTCTAGTCTCAGAGGTGTTTCGTCCGTCTAACGAGGATGAGCACTGGATGCCTCGTAGGTCGTGCAAAGGCGTGATAGCAAGGGTGTAATCGGATCCCTCAGTCCAGATAAATACTGTAAAACATCCTCCAAGTGTTCTTCCTGAGAAGGTGAAATCTAACATCCATCTATTTGGACATCTATTCAAACGATACGGCTGTTTTAGGACCGACACTACGGCGCAAATCAGTTTACGAGTAAACTGGTTGTTATGAATCTTTATCTTACAGCTTCGTCAAACTTTCACGATGATTTTAGCAAAGTGTCGCGGTTTCGTTTGGTTTAATGTGAACTGTAAAAAGACTGAACTGCCCCCACGGCGACGCCGCTGCTGCTGGACTCCTTCAAATAAACTGAATGTGCCTTCATCAGCACTGCAAAGCAGGAAATATGCTGACATACGAGCAGTTCGTCCTCCAACATCATCATTATCATCTACACTTACATGCCGCCCCCCCTCCACTGACCTCAAACCTGTCAAAGCTGCTCAGTTTTGTATACTGATGCTGCAGCTTCGTGCTCGTTGGGGGTGTTATTAGTGGCTTTGAAATGCTGGGGAGAGGGTGGAGGCGGCGTCTGCAGGCTGACGGGGAGAGTCAAAACCATCAAACAGAAGCCAGGTTTAAAAACACTGGCGTTTCCTGTGACGGGCTTAGCTGCATGTGAATCTGCAGCATCTCCGCGGAGCTGCACGGACAACGGCGAGCCTTGTGCGAGGCGCTCAGCTGCTCGCGGGGCCACGGGAAGAGGAAGTCACGGCGAGGCGTCGGAGTGAAACGAGTCTCAGAGACAGGTGCGTTTTCCTCTGAGAGGGGGGCTGTGTTCGCTCCTGGGAAACTCAGCGCCGAGTCGGAAACACGAAGAACCACGGAGTCACCGGAGATGTTTCTGCAGGACGACTCGGGGCAGACGGAGGTCAGAGTCTCCTGATTTACTCGAACACTTTCTCTGAGACAGCAGGGAAGTTATGCAAATCTGTCCAACGGACTCTTTTCAACTGGTTTGACTACAATCTCGTGAAGCTTTGCATGTGAGATGCTCAGCTGCTGCACCTCCCTCACCATTAGAGCCGAAGGGATTCGCTGTGGGACGAAAACCACGAGGGGATTTTATTCAGTCTCATCTGCTCGTCATTCTGGAGCTACAAGACGAATTAAGACTCCAAACCTGAACTTCTTCAGCCTTTAAACCTGGAAAAACCTCATGAAAAAAGTTATTTATGGAAATAAAGAAGACAAGAATCAATAAAGTGATCTATTGTGTGAACATGAGCTGCTGTCACGCAACTGTTGGTGGTAAAACAAAGACCTTTGGCTGGTTTTCACCGTTTCGCAGCAGATTTATGAAACTGTGCTAATGGAAAACTGTGGGGACGTAAAGGGGGAGGCCATGTGCCACACATCGAGATCTCGGGATCGTCTGGTGCTTTTAGCCACAACAGAGGTGCTCGGTCTGCTTCGTCCTTTAGACTTTCTGATGGGAGAAACACGAGGCTGGAATCACGTCATCTTCTCTTCGATCTGACCTTCAGCCGACCGGATTATATCCAAAGTGACCTCTTCAAATGTCTCGGTAAGACAAAGGGAGGGTTTGAGAGGCAGAGAAACCTCCAGCAGCTGTTTTCAGGCTTGGCTGAAGATATTTTCAAACCCATTTTGAGGGCAAAGCTGCCGAGATGCTGCCTGCTGGTGCTGTAAATGCAGCTTTGATGCCTCAGTGACCGCGGCAATGAAGGTTCATTCAAAAATAAAGAAGGTCGATGTTTCGAGGTCCAAGACCGTTTTATTTTGACTGGTGTTGATATAAAGCGCTGAAGATGTCCAACATGAAAGCTCAGAAGTAATCAACAAACCACCTTTGGAGAATTATTACATAAACATGAATAAATAAATGATGTAAAAAGCATCTTTAAACAGGAAGTGTGAGCTGTGAGGCAGCGCTGCATCATCAGTGATGACATAAAGTCCAGATCGATAAACTGAGTCCATTAATAGACGATATCAATGAGCAGCGCTGGTCAGGCTCACCATCACCGGCTTAATACGCACACACTGACCTAAATATCAGCCTTTTAATCAGCACAACACAACCATCCCCCACCACACACACACACACACACTCTTAAACACACACTCTCGCAGTCAGGAGTCCACGTAATGACAGAGACGACGCTGCTGCGCCTGTCCAGGAGTCGCGCTTGTAAGCTAAAGCAGGTGTGTGAGGTCAGAGCGCTCAGATGCTCCCGCTGTCCAAAGCTAACGGAGCTGAGCCCCCCCACGGCTTTCATTTTCCTCCCCTCGGCCCCTCCTGAAACGCCTCGTGAAAACAGGCGCGCTGCTAAT
>VOQJ01046661.1:4934-16450 GCA_015052665.1 Apistogramma diplotaenia | reverse complement strand
ACCGATGCCGGGCTGGTAGGCGAACTGCAGGGGGTCCAGTGCTGGGCTCACCAAAGTGCGAAGCTGGTGCAGGATGAGCCTCTCCACGGTCTTCATCAGATGAGAAGTGCTGGGAGAAACGAGAGCTGGTGGTGGTTTGTTTTGCAGCTGCTTGCTCTGTAACATGTCCCTGAAGGCAGCATCTTGTTAGTGTGGTGAGTGTCTGCAGGTGTACCACACCTGGACGTGTCCGGCTTGTGATGGCGCCCTCTGTCTGTGGGGGTGGGAACTGTTTTAATTATAAAGTTTTAAGAAAGTACATTTATTTGTATTTTAAGATATAAAATGGTTTATTAAACATGTTTGTGGTTTTCACAGTAAAAAATCTTTTTATATCTGCAGGTCCAGTGTGTTAATACAGTTTGTCACAATAACACATTGGAAGTGAGCAGGAAAGTTCCTTCACCTCCTCTTTAAACTTGGTAGTGATGGACAGCAGCTATCTCAGTGTTTAGAGCTGAGGCTGCCAGGGGCGGGGCTTGTTGTGCCCTGAGCTGCTTGTTGTTATGATGGAGTTTGAGTAAATGACCCATTAAGTGCAACACAGATGTGGAGTGTTCTTCTTTCATGGATAAACCAGAAGCACAGATCTTCATGTGCTTCACAAACCGCTCAGACCATCTGAAACCCTCCATCAGTCTGTCTGCAGCCCACAGTGGAAAATCTGCTCTTATCTTTACGATCTGACACTAAATCCTCCCTGCTCAGTGTGTGTGTGTGTATGTGTCCTGTTCTGGCTCTATCTCAGAGGTTCGGTCCTGGAGTCGTGTACATCTGCAAACTTCTCCCTGCAGAACCTCATTTTACATCCCAAACAGCTCAAAAACCGTCTCCATGGCTGCGACCTTTGACCTGTAACTGTTTATTCAGTAGAAATGATCAGAACTGAAGAGTGTTTCTCAGGCTGAAGCTCGTCCACGCTCTGCTTTCAGAGACGCTGCAGAGATTCAGCTGCAGATGTGAGCTGACCCGGGGAGGAAGGCCGGGGGTGGTGATGTTGGGGAGGCAGCGGGGGCGCCACTCCTGTCCCACACTTCCATTTAAGGCCTGGTTTCTGCTCCGGCAGACTTTGTTTTACTTCACGGCGCTGATTAAAAGTTTAAAGTGTCGAGTGGAGCGGCTCGCCTTTTAAGAAGCTGCTGAGGCTCACTGCCTCCCACCGCTCAGCAGGTACTGTGAGACCTCTGCCCCCCCACCTCCCACCCCCCATCCCCCATCAGCTGTTTTCCTGTGTCAACTAGTTTGTTAGCCTGCAGGTGCTGCAGAGGTGCACCTGTCACTTTAGTCTGCAGCTACAAGTGGGCGGGGCAAAACCTTTTTAAGCTCTTAAAGGGGCCTCGATGCCCCAACAGGCAGAGACATGGATGCAAACTCAGCTCACTTCCACTGACTTTCTATGCTTGTTTGTGTGAAGTTTTTGATATTTTGGGAGTTTAATGAGGTTTTTCTTAGGTTCAGTTTTGTTCCTTTGTGGTTCCTGGTTTTCTGGGTTCTGGGTTGGAGGTTCTGGGCTGCATCCCTCAGAGGCCACACAGGAAGGTGCAGCTTTCATGACATGTTTGCATGTCAGTCATTTCAGCTGCAGGTTGTGCTCGTGCTTCCTGTCACCATCCTGCTGATGGTGACCTGCCTTTAAGCTGATGCTCAGCTGGAGGAAACACTGCAAACTGCACCAAAAAGGCAGAGAAGAAGAAGAAGAACTTGAATTAAAGTATTTAGGAATCAGATTCATGAATCTGGCTTCATCAAAGTGACTCAGTGTGGAGTTCAGTGACCTCTGACCTTTGCTGTGATGGTAACTCAGCAGCAGCTGCTCTCAGCCTTGAACTCTGCATTCTGACCTCTCTGATTATATCGAACACCTGAGCTTCAGGTGTTCACAGCTGCCATGAGGGTGTGCTGAGCCCACCCTCAGAGGTAGAAGATGAACGGCCAATCACAGTGACTGAAGGCAGCCTTCAGCCTGTCTCAGCTGTTTGTGCTGCTGGTCTGATTCTTGCTGATGGATTCAGTCCATGAAGGTATCTTAATGTCCTGCAGCAGCACGTCAGAACGATGCAGCGGGTCACAGAGGAAACATTACTGAGCTGCAGGTTCAGCTCAGCTTCACCTGACAGGAGACACAAGCGCTCCTGCTTCCAAAGCACTTTCAGCTCTCCTCAGGCTTCATCATCACCATGAAACTAAACACAGCATGAAGGAAAGGAGCGACGGCTCTCTGACGGAGCCCCACATACGTGAACACAAGCTTGCTGTAAATGCAAGTAACTTTTTTCTTGTTTTTAGTAGAAAAACAGCAGATTCAGCTGCATGTTTTCTGTTTTACATGTTTCTGAGCCTCAGTGATGTCACAGCTGCTGCTTCAGAGGCTCTGAGTTTGTTTCCTGAGTCTCTGCGAGAGACCAAAGAGTTCGTATTGGAAAAAGCTGTTTGTGTTTCCAAGGAAAAATTTCCCAGAGCTGCAGAGTCTTCATCACAGCCGACTGCTCTCAGGTGGAAAGTGTTAAACACAGCGAGCAGATAGAGTAGATGTCCCATCACCTCCCCAACCCCCCATCTGCAGCCATCAGGAGAAAAACAAACTCACAACTATTTCCTGCATCCAGCTGAACTATTTTTAGATTGTCCATATATGGTCATCAGAGACGCTCTTCATCTGCCCCACATTCTTCTCCTCCTCCTCCTCCAGCTTCTTAAAGTCAGAAAGCAGCAGGAATGTTTGAGCTCAGCTGATCCCTGCAGCTGCACACAGCAGCATGTTGGTGTCAGTGTTTCCGCTTCCTGTGCATGTTTGATGTGTTTCTGCTGCTTTTCTGCTTTAGTTATTAACTGTCCACTTGTTTCATGGGGTCCAAACAGGCTGAAGACTTTAGAGGTCTTCAGAAGGCATCTGAGGTGCTTGGACATTTGAAGACATCTCTGAGGGTCTTTACTTTACAAGAGGCGACTGTGATTTGGCGCTGTATGAATAAAGCTGAATTCAGTCTCAGGTTCCCAGTTTGAGGCAGAAGGTCTGGTTCTGCTTCGTCACTGCTGGAACTTCCTGTGAAACGATGGCAGGTACGTGATTCAGGTGTCTGACTTCCTGCTG
This sequence comes from Apistogramma diplotaenia, assembly GCA_015052665.1. Lineage (NCBI taxonomy): Eukaryota > Metazoa > Chordata > Actinopteri > Cichliformes > Cichlidae > Apistogramma > Apistogramma diplotaenia. The sequence goes on along the minus strand of VOQJ01046661.1, from coordinate 13,320 downwards.
TGCTCCTGTCTCCATCAGGTGAAGCCCGAATAAAGAAGCCCACTCCGAAGACTCCGCCCAAACAAGGTGAGACACACCTGCAGTGTTAGCACATGCTGGATAACAACACCTGAAGGTACAAATGTTTATCGGGCAGGGAGGGCCTAATGGGAGAGGTGCATGCTGGGACGTGACTTTAGAGCTCGAACCAGTCAGTCAGTCGGTAGGTCAGTCGGTCGGTGATCCATGCAGCATAGATGGAGTCAGGCAGACGCTAACAGAAGCGTTCATGCTAATCTGAGTGTGATGATCAATAATGAAGAAAAGCTGTTTTTCTCATCTGAAGTCCAACAGAGTTCGTGTAACACCTGAAAGACAGCAGGGGGCGCTACAGCTCATGCTGAAGTGCCTTTGAGCAGCGTAATTGTTGGAGTTGCTTTGATTGCTGAACTAATTCAGCTCGTCTTTAAAGAGCATGACGACTGTTTCCTTTATTTGACTCCTTACTTTCTCCTTCTGCACTTCCTGTTTTTGATTATTGATTACTGATCAGGTCACACCGCGTATTAAAGGGACAGTCCATCTGTTATGGTCTCTAGTGCCTGTCTTCTTCTTTTTCTGCTATGATTGATTATTGATTATTGATGTGTGTGCAGCTCTGCCTCCTCAGATCCTGCAGTTCCCAGAGGACATGAAAATCCTGGCAGGGGAGAAGGTGGAGATCCTCTGCAAGTTCTCTGGAGCTCCACCCATCACCTGCACCTGGCTGAAGTTCAGGAAACCGGTGAGACACACACACGTACACACACACACACACACACACACACTGAGTCTGGGCAGTAGATCACTGAGGTCTTGCAGGGTTTTGAGGCTCCTCCTGTCTGTCCGGTCTCTGGTGCAGATCCAGGAGGGCTCCGGTGACATCGCCATCGAGAGCAGCGACAGCAGCAGCAGACTGACCATCAGCAGCGGGCATCAGGATCACTGCGGCTGCTACACCATCGAGCTGAAGAACAGCTACGGCCTCCGTCAGGCCGCCCTCAACCTCACCATCGTTGGTAAGAAACTCCTGAAACACCCGCACGTCCTGAACGACGCTGCTGCTGCTCAGGTTCATCAGCTACAGGAAGATATTCTGTCTCATGCTGCTTCACATCAGCTAACAAACCTGCAGGCTTCAGTTTCACAGGCAGCAGAGGCTCAGTCTGTGATCCTTTAACCTGCAGCCTGCAGGACTCTGTGTACCTGGATCACCTGCAGTTATCGATCCCCTCCCCTCCTCAGATAAACCCGACCCCCCAGCAAAGGTTCCCGCAGCCTCAGACATCCGGCGGTCCAGCCTGACGCTGTCGTGGTACGGGCCAACCTACGATGGCGGCAGCGCCGTGCAGTCCTACAACCTGGAGATCTGGGACTCAGTGGAGCAGCAATGGAAACACCTGGTGTCCTGCAACAGCACCTCCTACAACGTGCAGGTGAGTGTGCCCTCACAGCACGGCCCTGGACCTCCTAAACGTGTTTTTGAAGGGTCAGTAAAGTGTCTGCTTGCTTCTAGAACCTTCTCCCCGAGCGGCAGTACAAGTTTCGTGTCCGGGCAGAGAACATCTACGGAGTCGGAGAGCCGAGTGCCGAGTCGGAGCCCGTGACTGTCGGACTGGTGGACGATGATGGTGAGAAAACCTTCTTGTTTTCACTGGTAATGAATTCATAACAGGCTTCATGAAGACCTGCAGGGGGGTAGGAACTGCTCGTGGTGGGTGGAAGCATGAACATCGTCATCTTCCGCTGAGCTCTGCTTCTTTTGGTTGGTGGATGCAGACAGAAAATAGTTCCTGTGTGAAGCTGTTCCTAACTGGTTTTTGGATGTTTCGTGATTTCTGAACAGCTTTCAGATCAGTGTTTAAGTCCATTATGCTGAGGAGAAGGCCGATGTTTCCACAGCTGATAGAACTGAGCAGCTCATACCAAAACAACCATTACAGACTACACGAGCACCAGCAGGATGGAGAACCTTCAGTGTTCTCTTCGTTTGGTTCTGGGTGGATGCTATGAAGGGAGGATAGTGGGCACTAGGAAGCTGCTGCTTTGTAGGAGAACCTCAGATCCATGTTCAGTGAACCAGACCTGCTGTACTTCATGAATCGCAGTTTATGTTAATGCAGTAAACTTTATTAATCTGCCCGACTGTCTGTACAGAGCCCACTTCATCCCTCTGGGTTAACTGGATCTGTTTGGGAGATTTTCAGGTGAACTGAGGAAGATGAAGCCTCAGTACAGACTGTTTGTCAGGGAACCATGTAAACCAGGTTCTGGCTGCTTGTTCTGCTCCAGCGTGAACTTTGAACCTGTAAATCTTCCAAAAATCTGTTTGTTTCTCCAAGAATTCATGAATGTTTATGAAATTGACAGCAACAACATTTATAACAAGTTTGCATTATAAGAAGGAAATGAGACTGGATGCTGCCTTCAGGGACACGTTACAGTCCAGTAGAACCCTGGTAGTGTTCTTGAATCAGGCTTCATGGCCATGAGCTGCAGAAATGTGATGTTCCTCTGAGGCCGAAGGGTTGCCAGTTACCTGAGTGTGAAATTAGACTGCTGCTCTGTGATGCTGCTCAATGAAAGCACTGGTCCACTCCCACCCCCACCTGTAACTAAACCACATCCAACCAAACTACATTCAGTTAAACTGCTTCTGGATTATCGTGAGTGAACTAACCAGACTAACTCAACTAACTCTGCTTCATCTGACAGAGAACCAAGAGGAGGCAGAGGAGGAGGATGAAGGTATGACACTTTGGCTTCCTTTTTATGTACACTGTTGTCATGCTTCCCATACCTCTGACCTCTGACCTCTGTGTGTCTGTGCGTCAGACTCAGAGAAAGAGCCAGAGTACAGAGATGTGACCATCAGAGCAGACGTGAAGGTGAAGGACCTGTACGATGTGGAGGAGAGGCTGGGAACGTAAGGCTCCACCCACTCTCAGTTGCATTTCCCACAGTTTACCTCGACCTCCGTAGAAGTTCTCACACTGTTGTGTTTGCTGGGCAGGGGGAAGTTCGGTCAGGTCTTCAAGCTGGTGGAGAAGTCCACGAAGAAGGTCTGGGCCGGAAAGTTCATCAAGGCGTACTCCGCAAAGGAGAAGGAAAATGTTCGACAGGAGATCGGCATCATGAACAGCCTCCATCACCCCAAACTGGTCCAGTGTGTCGATGCATTCGAGGGCAAGTGTGACATCGTCATGGTGCTTGAGATGTAAGTGATCTTTTACCTGTAACTCCTTACATCACTTCAGGTGGCTGTGAGGAGTTCAGCTGCTGATGGATGGAAGGGATTCGGGGGGAAAAACTGAGGGCAACTGTTTCCTTCAGTTTCAGAGCTGATGGAACAGTGACACCAAACACTGATGTTCAGCTGTTATTGTGCTGTCAGCTGAACTCCTCCACCAGTGTTTCATTTGCAGTAGCCTTCATAATGTCTGTTTTAGTTGTGCTAATCACGGGAAATGTTCAGTGTTTATTACAGAATATTTCCTCAGATAAACAATCTAAATGAAGGAAACAGCAAGTATCTGCTGACATGATCCAAACTGATGGAGAGCAGGAAGAGAAGCATTTACCGTCAGCCTGGTTTTGTTTTTGTATCCGTCCTCCGAGATCTGATCTCAGCAGCTTCATTATTGCGACAACAATCATGACGCTGAAACAGAAACAGTCCATACTGCAGAAATATGGTTTCTTCTCCTGAGCCTCATGGGTTCTATAACAGCCCATATGGTGGCGCTATTCATACTGTACTGTTAAAGGTTGTTTTGACCAAGTTTCATATGTCTGGACCTTGCAGTTTTATAAATAAAGATATTAATTTTATTGTAATTAAAGAGCAGAACATCAGAGAAATAAATGATGTCAATTGTTATTACGAAAAACCTTTATTGTCACTAAACAGAGACATTACAGTTTCAGAGTACCTGTGGCCTTGCTGCCGTCACGAGAGATGCTGCCGTTTTAAAGATGACACAATAGCGAGCACATCGGGATAGATAAAGTATAAATGATTGTGTCATCTGCATATAGAAGAATATTGGAAATAAATGTATTTTAGTCTGTTCAGTAAAATTGTAGAAATCCCTGTTTTATGTGCCAGCACGTGTTCTGTTAAACCAAAGAAGACCTCCTTCCTCGATCTGTCTGCAGGATCTCAGGGGGGGAGCTGTTTGAGCGGATCATCGACGAAGACTTTGAGCTGACGGAGAGAGAGGTGATCAAATACATGCTGCAGATTATCGATGGGGTCAACTTCATCCACAAACAGGGCATCGTGCATCTTGACCTCAAGCCAGAAAACATCATGTGCATCAATAAGACCGGCAGCAAAATTAAACTCATTGACTTCGGCCTTGCCAGACGGCTAGGTAACCCTTCATTTTCCTACTTGTTCTAGAAGGGACATAGAAGCCTGGCTTCATTTAGTTCTGTAAAACAGGGGTCTGACTGTGAGTGATAGTTTAGCCGATAAGCAGTTCATCTGTGAGCACACAGATATTTTTTCCTCACACAGAAAACGCTGGAACTCTGAAGGTTTTGTTCGGGACTCCAGAATTTGTGGCTCCTGAAGTCATCAACTATGAAGCCATCAGTTACCCCACGGACATGTGGAGTATAGGAGTCATCTGTTATATACTGTGAGTGCAGAGCTGCTTGTTACAACCTGCGTACTGTTTGATGTGGCCTGGTTTGGTTTGGTTCACTGTGTCCTGGGTTTGTCCTCTCAGGCTGAGCGGTCTGTCTCCCTTTATGGGCGATAATGACAATGAAACTCTGTCCAATGTGACCTCGGCCACCTGGGACTTTGAGGACGAAGCCTTCGATGAAATTTCTGACAATGCCAAAGACTTCATCACCAAGCTGCTGAAAAAAGACATGAAGTAAGACAAAGTGTATCCTGCTTTCTGTCCCAGTTACATGAAACTGTTTAAGTAAGTAAACTGCTGGAAAAACTAAGAATTCAGTAGCTGAAAGTCTTATGTAGGACTAACTGTGCTAGTATAAACAATCAGGAAGTCAGTGTATCTGTAGCTCATCAGAGGATGTAAAGTATTCCTGATCCATCATCAGGGCTCGGCTGACCTGCGCACAGTGTTTCGAACACCCCTGGCTGAAACAGGACACGAACACCATGAAGGCCAAGAAGCTCTCCAAGGAGAGGATGAAGAAGTACATCCTGAGGAGGAAGTGGCAGGTAAGCAGCAGCATGAGGACAGACAGAGGCCAAAGAGTCTCCCTGGATTACAAAGACACAATAACCAACATAAGTGACCAGTTAGAGCATGTTTCCTGTGGAGTCGTATGATTGGAGAATAATTAACATGTAAAGCAGCTCTGCAGGATGTCTGCTTCCTGTTTGAGGTCTCAGACACACAGAGATCCTGGTCCTTCGTGATCAGTGAATCCGATTTAGCACTGAGGAAGTGCAGAGGTCCTCACTCACATGTCCAACAAAGTCTTCATCTGAATGTTCATCAAAGTCCTTCAGTTTTCCACTTGTTGTCCATTTTCGAACCAAAATATTTCAAAGTAGCTGTTTTTTCACTGGTTGTTGGACCGATATCAGCCAACCTCATCACTGCATATATTTAATCAATGCAGGATTATAAGCAGTTGTTTTTTTCTCCTTCCTCTTAGAAAACGGGTAATGCTGTTCGAGCCATCGGCAGGCTGTCATCCATGGCCATGATGGCTGGAGTCAGTGCCAAGAAGGGCTCCCCCACTGAAGGTAGAAAGGCCAGAGCTCTGCACTAGTTACTGGCAGACTGGCCTGGTTACACAGGCCTGCTGATGTCTGCTGTGGGAAGGTCGGTCTGAGCAGCAGCAGCAGGGACCTTCAGGCTGAGGGTCACTGACTGTTAGTGAAGAAACAGATTATCCCCCTGCTGAAGATATGTGTGTGTGTGTGTGTGTGCTTTCAGAGGATAACCAGTTCCTGGAGTGTTTAGAGTACGAGCAGAAGACAGAGTGTAAGCCGAGCTTCAGCTCTGTCATCAAAGATGTGGAGGTGGTGGAGGGCAGCGCTGCCCGTTTTGACTGCAAGATAGAAGGTATGTGAAATCAATTTTTATACCCCAAAAAACTCTGATTAGTCATTTTAACATCTTAATGAATTTATGAATTAATTCTTCTTCTTCTTGTAAAGACTGAACAGCATTGTGCTACTAAATGGGAAAACTAAGATGTAGATTTTTAATAAAGAAAGAAACTGTTGCTGGCTTCAGGTTATCCTGACCCGGAGGTGGTGTGGTACAAGGATGACCAGCCCATCAAAGAGACACGACACTTCCAGATTGACTACGACGAGGATGGAAACTGCAGTCTAGTCATTTCAGAGGTCAGAGGTCTGAATTTTAAACTGTCCTTAAATGTCTTACTGAAATGCATTCGAGTGTAAATAAATGGATATACTGACTTCAGTCAGAGTTTGTACTGAGACTGATATGAAGGGAGCCAAGGACAGAAAGTGTCATGGACTGTCATTGCATTTCATTGCACCATGATGTATAAATAATTGTGTTATCTACATATATATTGATATTGCAAATTAAAGTATTTCTGTTTCATACTTATTTTTTTAACACTTTGAACTGTAAATGGATGTTTTTTCAAACTGTCAACAACTCAAAAATTGTGTGTGATTCAAATGCAAAGCCCAAAGGTTTGTTAGGTGGTCATTTAAACATATGAAGTATTTTGTCAAAAACTGACCAAATTAATCATTTAATTAATTCTAATCTGGATCTGAGACATGCCTCTCTAAACACGCCCCCTCTGCAGCTCTTAACGTCCCTGGTTATACCACGTTCAGGAGAGGCAGGGAGCCAAGGCTGGTGGTGTCTTGATATATATAAAAAATAACATTCAGTGTCAGGATATTCATAATTCTAGAATGCTTAGATTTAAATATTATGTTAACTCCTAAAATGTCTTTCACAATCATTGTTGATCACTTAAACCTTCTAAAACAAAAGACATATATGGTATGGATACAGTCATGTTGGAAGATCTTAGTTCCACATTTATATCCCCATTAACCAAACTCTTAAATCAGTCCTTCTCAGAGGCAGTATGTCCCAGCATCAGTTGTTGTTCCAGTCTATAAAAATGGTGATCCTCTATCCGTTAGTAATTACAGACTAATTAGTATCATTCCTACAGTGTCGAAAATAGCCGAGAAACTCATTGCTCAGCATATGATTGCACATCTAAACATTTCTTCCTTTTCACTTCACCCAATGCAATTTGGCTTTAGAGCACAACACTCAACAGAGACAGCAAATAGTTTTTTCATTGAAAACGTAAAATACTTAATGGATAAAGGTGGTGTTGTTGGTACTGTATTTCTGGATCTGAAAAAAGCTTTTGACACTATAAATCATAAAATACTACTGACCAAACTAAGTCAATTAAATTTTTCCGTAGACACAATAAATTGGATAGAATCATATCTATCACATCGGTCACAGTCAGTTAGAATTGGTCACTACATTTCATCTTCTTTGCCTTTGTCAACAAATGTTCCCCAAGGCTCCATTTTGGGGCCGTTGTTATTTGCTCTATATATAAATGATCTTCCCTCAGTTTGTCCTAATGTCTTTATTCAAATGTACGCAAATGATACTGTTATTTACACACATGGCACAAACATAATTCAAGTAGCCAGTGAACTTACAGAATTGATGGCTAATGTATCATTGTGGTTAAATAAATCCAAGTAAAACAGTTGGAATGTTCTTTTCTAAATCAAACTTCCAAGTTATGAGGCAAATATTTATGTGGATGAGGAAAACTACAACTTGTGAATGAATGTAAATATCTCAGAATCATAATAGACTCAAAACTCACTTTTAAACCTCAGATTAAAAAAGTTTGTAATCGTGTTAAATTTAGTTGATTTATTTTTAGGTTTATAAGACCACAGTTATCATTACAGGCTTCTAAATTGTTCATGCATGCATGTGTTTTATCACACATAACTTATTGTCTCACAACTTGGTCACAAGCAAATAAAACAGCACTGAAATCCATAGAGTCATTATACAAACAAACAATGAAAATATTGGACAAAAAAACATTAAGATATGATCATTGTAATATTTTAGACAAACATGGGTTCTTGGGTTGGGAGAATGTTGTCAAATTCTCAAATCTTTGTCTTTTTTACAAAATTGTTAAAGGTCTGTCATCCCCACCACTCACTCAGTTTGTAAACACAAGGAACAATACATCTCGAGTAACAAGAGGGGCAATCAGGGAACTCTATTCTAGTGGAACTCTATTCCTCCGACGATCAGAACATCTGCCACTTATAATCAATTTAAAAAACAACTAAGGAATTGGTTCATAACACATTACA
>VOQJ01046660.1:7255-20192 GCA_015052665.1 Apistogramma diplotaenia | reverse complement strand
TTTACAGGCAAAGCTCGCCGGATTTCTTACATTTAATAAGTAACAGTTTCATTCTGGGGCCTATCGTTGTTTCTTGGAGATTACACCGATCAAGCGTAACATTTTGACCATTGGTGACATGAAGAACACTTTATTTCTTCATCGTGGCACTTGTGAGTGGCTGGGAAATATTAGCGACCAAGTTAAGATTTGGTCCTCAAAGTTGATGTAGCAGGAAAAATGGGTAAGCGTGAGGATTCAAGCGAGTTTGAAGGCCAAGTTTGAAGGCCAAATTGTGATGGCTAGACTGCTTCAGAGCTGTTCCCAGTCTGCAGTCATCAGCAACAGGGTCATAGGCTTCCAAGGCTGGGGATGAAAGGCTGGCCATGGAGTCCAACAGATGAGCTACTGCAGCTCAAAGAGCGGGAAACGTTAATGCTGGTTCTGATAGTAATGTGTTAGAATGCACAGAGCATCACAGTTTGTTCTGTATGGGGCTGCATAGCTGCAGACCAGTCAGGGTGCCCATGCTAAACCCGGTTCACTGCTGAAAGCCCAATGGACACATGAGCATCAGAACTGGACCAGGAAGAAGCCTTGTCTGATGAATCAGGCTCTCTTTCACATCATGTGGGTGGCTGCGTGCATGTGCTTACCCGGGAGAAACCTGACACCAGGATGCACTATGGGAAGAAGCCCAGTCTTTGGGCTTTGGGCAATGTTCTACTAGGAAACTTTAGAACCCTGCCATCCATGTGGATGTTACTTTGACACGTACCACCCACCTCGGCATTGCTGTGTGCACCCTTTCATGGCCTCTTTCAGTGGGATAAGGCTCCCTGCCACAAAGCAAACACGGTTCAGGAATGGTCTCAGGAGAACGCGTTTGAGGGGTTGACTTGGTCTCCAAATTTCCAAGATCTCAGTCTAACTGAGCATCTGTGGTCACGATATTATGCTTGATCGGCATACATCTCCACCTTTCTTTGTTTACTTGGGTAATTATATTGTACCTTTTATAAACAGTACTTCAGAAAGTATTCAGCAGGGATGTCACTGTTTTAAATATCTAAGTAATCGTGCACATCCACAGTAATCAGACATATTCAGGTTGGCACACTTTAATATTTAAAAATAACTTAAGAAATGGCATTTTTTCTAGAGACCTCACATGGCAAAGAGGAACCATGGTTTTTACCAATGCAGTACCAGTCTGCAGTGAACAGCCAATGTCGAATTACTGATTGATCCACATTCCTACCCTTGCCAAAAGTAAAATATTAAGGATGCAAGAAAAAGCTCATAGTAGAACCACTGCTCAGAAGGATCAAAAGAAGAAAACCCCCCACAAAGGTGCCAGGTGAGGTGGTTGGGCATCTGACCAGGATGCCTCCTGAATGCTTCTTGGACACCTCTTGGATGAGGTGAGGAGGCCTGGGGACAGAGCCTGGACATGCTGGCTCAGCTTCCACGAGAACAATCCAGTGGAAACCACTGTTCACACGGAACTGCAAGACATTGAAAACACTGTAGTTCTTATGCCAGGCCAAAACGTATTGATGTAGGTATAGGAGTCGCAACCATAGTGCAACCATATATCGCATTTCCATTAGTACCTACTCAGTGTGGCAGACTCGACTGGTCTTGTGTTTTCATTACAATTGAGTACCACCTCGGTGTGGGTGGAGCCAATGTAGCAACACAAGTGGCAGTCCGCTGATGACACAAACACTACAATGGATGAACTAGAGGCAAGCTAATGGTAGCTAATGCCAGTTTACTATGGTCATCATCGATAAGTCCCCAGTACAATGTTTAATGGAGAAAGGTTATCATTATTAGGTATTTCAGACAGCTCTCCTGCTGCAAAACTACGGCTGCAAACTGTTGTTCTGAGCACTCGACCGAGCCTCCCAGTGGTCTCCATTTTCTTGCTGTAAGGTTTTTTAAATGGTGCGGTTGATTCTGGTGAAGCAGTCGCTCTTATGACTCAGCTAGTGTCGACACTCCCTGGCATGCTGTTATTCAATGTCAAATTTTCGTATCGCGTGGAACCTGAGCCGAGTACAAAAAACACACCTGGTACCCAATACCAGGTGCTAATGGAAATGCCCACGAACCATGCCAAGTCGAGTTGAGCCGCGCCGAGTAGGTACTAATGAAAACATGGCAATACTGCGTCTACAGCCCAGCTGTGTCCACAACAGAGTGCTATCGAGGTTTTAGCCCGCTGGCCCAGTAAGAGCAAAAAATTGATAAATTTAAGTTTGTTGTCTTCTGATATTTAATAAACTAAAATGCAATCAAGAGTGCAAATAAAAGGGTCTGAATACTTTCTGAAGCAACTGCATACTTTATTATTTATAGCAGACTATAGTCTTGATGTAAAAACTGCAAAGCGTGAGTCCCAGGAGATGTTTTTTATATGTTCATCGATTCTCAACTCTTAAAGTCACAATACCCAGAATGTTTAACTTGTTTAAAGTACTTTTATAACTACAGCATTTATCATCTGATTTATATTCAATAAATAAATAAGTATATTTATATCCAATTGCACTCTGTAGATATCCAAATTACCTCTTTAGTTTTTATACTTTTGGTTTGTTTTATAGTGTTTTGGTTTTATTCATTTATATGAAACAGCTGTAACAACAGGAATTTCCCTCTGGGATCAATAACGTATTTCTGATTTCTGATTCCGATTTGACTTTCAATGTGGCGAATACCGAGACGACCCAGTGTGGAAGGAGATGTACAGGAAGTACAGAATGGATGAGAAAAAAAATAATGAAATGGCAAACTAGTTTATCTGAGTCCAGCATCAACATCATTCTTCACAAAGAAGAATAAGATTACGTAACCTTTATAAGAGTAACAAAAACATCAACTTACCATACCAGTTTATACTTCAGCTTCAAGTATTCAATGCTGATGTTCTTTATTCCGTATGTGTAAGTCACTGGGTTTATAAAGGTTTGCTCCAACACATTCTCCATGTTTTACTCTGAAGCTGCCGTGACTGTCGCTGTTCACCCAACACTGTGCTGTTAGTGTTAGTCGCAGCGGCAATAAGCTTTTACATGTGTCGCATCTGGAACTTATAGCTTTATTAGTTTGAGAAAATAACCAATAATAATTCATGCTGATGCATAATCAGTAATATTGGATTTAATTTTTCCTGAGCTGTTTGGGATTTTTATGGGAACATGTGAATGTATATTGCCAAAAGTATTCACCAATCCAAATCATTGAATTCAGGTGTTCCAGTCAGTTCCATGGCCACAGGTGTATAAACCAAGCACATAGGCATGCAGACTGCTTCTACAATCATTAGTGAAAGGATGGGTCCTGTGAAAGGACCTGTGCAACAAGTCCAGTCTTTAGGTTTCCTCAGTCAACTGTTAGTGGTATTATAACAAAGTGGTTGGGAACAACAACTCAGCCATGAAGTAGTAGATCACAGAGTGGGGTCATAGTGCTCAGAGGTCACTAACTTTCTGCAGAGTCAATCACTGCAGACCTCCAAATTTCATGTGGCCTCAGATTAGCTCAAGAACAGTGTGCAGAGAGCTTCATGGATGGGTTTCCATGGTGAGCAGCTGCATCCAAGCCTTATATCACCAAGCATAATGCAAAGTGCCGGATGGAGTGGTGTAAAGCACGTCGCCACTGGACTCGAGCAGTGGAGACGTGTTCTCTGGAGTGACGAATCATGCTTCTCCATCTGCCAATCGGATGGACGAGTCTGGGTTTGGTGGTTGCCAGGGGAACGGTACTTGTCTGGCTGCATGGTGCCAAGTGTAAGGTTTGGTGGAGGTGGGATTGTGGTGCGGGGGTGTTTTTCAGGAACTCGGCCCTCAGTTCCAGTGTAAGGAACTCTTAATGCTTCAGCATACCAAGACATTTAGGACAAATTGACGCTCCCAACTTCGTGGGAACAGATTCCTGTAGTTTTCAAATTAGCTAAAGAACAGTGTGTAGAGAGCGTCACGGAATAGGTTTCCATGGCCTTACATCACCAACCACACTGCAAAGTGTCGGACACCGTGGTGTAAAGCACTGGAATCTAGAGCAGTGGAGGCGTAAGTGAAGCAGTCGATACAATACTTATACAGTACTTAAAATATAGTGTGTCTGTTTGTATGTATTTATTAAAGACACCAAAGCATCGGAATCCTGATTTTGATTGCAGGTGAGCCTTAATTTTTACATTTATATATTTCTTTCCAAGGTTTGACCAGACCTTACTTCCCTTATTACTGCCCTAATCTGAGTGTGCACAGTGTTTCCCATACTTGGACATTACCAGGTCACCCAAGTATGCTTATCTTAACATTTCAGCATGTTTTAACTCTATAATTTCCAGCCATACAAGACTACAGCATCATCTGTGGTCGATGTACCAGTGGACAATTCCTTTGCTCTTATTTTGAAATTTCTGGTACTACAATGGAAGTAGGGCAGGTGCATCGACCGCTCAGTGGCCACAACACTACTGCAGCAGTCCTTGCTATCACTCTGGAGATAGAGAGGGATGGACTTGGATACACCTGACTCCAGCACCGCCTGCCTCCACCATCTTGGACTGCAGCTGGTGACGGTGGTCCTTGTTCCTCTGTGGAGATCCGCTGTGAGCTGAAGGGTCACTCGAACCAGAACCTGCTGCAGGTGGAGAGCTTGTTCTGCGATGTAGAGCTGGAGTTCGTCCACGCAATGAGGAACTCGATGAAGAGGCAGCTGATTACTGCTTTCTTATTTATTGTTGCAAGGTGCATATTTATCCATCAGGCTTCGAGCCAGCAGTTGATCGGCCGGCGTTGCGCCTTGCTGAGGATTTCACCGGCCCAGCGGTTAGTATTAGTTTGCTAATTAGCATTAGCATGCTAATGCTAACCCCCCGCACGCACGCGTCGTGCTGAAAGATTTTTCTGGCTATAAGCCTGATCCATCCATCCATCCATCCATCCATCCTCGTCCACTTATCCCGTTCGGGGTCGCGGGGGGCTGGAGCCTATCCGGGAGGCAGGCAGGTACACCTGTACAGGTCGCCAGCCTGTCGCAGGGCCAACACACAGAGACAGACAACCACTCACACTCACACCTGTGGGCAATTTAGAGTATCCAATTAACCTAAGCCCCGTACTGGGGAGTATATCCATTAAATTATTTTGTGGTGGCACCTTTGGCACTTAATGCCACAAAGTCTAAATCTTTTGGAAATACTGAATAAACGTCAAATGTTATATTTCAGTAAAAATAATATTCATTTGTTAATAATGAACAAATAATCCATGTATCTCCATTCCTATGCAGTTTTTTTGTCATTTACATTTTTCTTTCACAGATGTGCACCAGAAGCAGCTTGAACAGAGGGTTTGATTACTAAAACGACCGTCCTCTCTGATCACAGAGCACCGTAATGACGTCACTTTGTTGCACCTAACCTGAAACAGCTCATCATTGTCAGCCCAAGTTTGACGCCACAGGTTTCCCTTTTCTGTAATTGATAAAACCTCTGAGTGAAAAAGCGCAGATTTTCAAAATAAAAGAAACAAAGGGAGCGTGGCTGCATTGCCGTTTCATGATCAGACTGAACGCATCATCATTTCTGTATTAATGATCCATCCTTGACCAGAATCACACCGTGGCAGTGGAGCGTCTGCCAGGAGCGAAACACCAACCACCGTGAACCAGCTGTTCCAGCTGTTAGAAGATGTGACATCACAGCACAGATGTTCACTTTTAAAGCTTCTGCATTTCTGCTCCAATGTGTAAAATAAATGAAACTATGTTGCAGGCAGGCGAAGTAAGCCTGTGTGAGGTCACACTTCTCCTCATTCCCGTCCACCTTCTAACTTGAGGTTCACACACCTGCTCCTACGAGTGCTCATGAATTATTTATACCTGCGTAACTGACTCCATTAAACCAGTTGGGTGGAGACATTCAGATGCAGCACAATACTGAGCTTCAGTGTGATAACACCTACCCCATGCCCCCTCTTCCTCTCGGACCACCTCGGCCGCCTCGGTCAAAACCGCGATCATATCCGCCGCCGCCGCGGCCTCCAAATCCGCCCCCGCCACGGCCCCTGCCGCCACGGCCTTCCTGACCTCCGTAACCTCCGTCAGGTCCGCCATAGCCTCCGCCTCCGCCACTCATTGGCGGGCTGTCGCCTCCGTATCCTGAGAGAAAGTTCAGACAATCAGACATCGGCAGCCCGAATCCTGACGATCTGAGTCAGTAAGCAGCCAACCACAGCCTCACCTCCACTCTGCCCGTACGGACTCTGCTGGCTGTAGCTTGGTGGAGGAGGGGTGCTGTAGCTCGGCGGCTGGCTGTAGTGACCTCCTCCGTGCTGAGACGGTTGTGAGTGGCTCCCGCTGCTCCCGTAGCCAGAACCAGGTTGCCCTCCGCTGCTGCCGTAACCAGGCCCGCTCGGCCCACCGCTCGGTGGCTGGTTGTAGCCGGGAGGCGGAGAGTTACCTTCATAGCTGTTAGATGGCAGGCAGGAAGGAAGCGTTAAAGACGACAAGAAGACTTTGTTTTTGGTTTGTAGCGATGACTTCCAGCACGCCAGAAAGTGTAAGAGATTCAAACTAGAACAGAGAACATTGCATGCATTAGGACACGTGTACGGTCACGTGTCTGCAGGGTCACGTTTCACCTGCTGTCCCAGTGGGGCTGAAACAGTAAAAAGCTGAGAGTCAGAAGGTGAACGTGTGTGTACCCTGCAGAGGACGAAGGAGGCGGCTGCTGCTGCTGGCTGTAACCAGAGAATGACGACTGCTGGCTGTAGCTCATGTTGGGTGACTGGCTGCTGCTGTTATAGCCTCCGGAGCTGTAGGACTGGCTGGTATGACCATATCCACCACCGCCGCCGCTGCCCCCACCTCCCTGGTTCGAGGGTGGGGACCCGTATCCACCTGGAAAAAAGGGCAAGGATTCAGAGGTGACTGAGAAATGGTGCCCATGGCTTTGTGTGGATTCTGGGTCGTCCTCTACCTGACTGCGGGTGGCTGTAGCTGCCGTAGCCTCCCTGGCTGTAGGAGCCGGGGCTGGTGTCCGAGCTCTGGTTGTAGCCCCCGTAGCCCTGCTGATTGTAGCCCGGTCCAGATGACTGACTGTAGCCCTGGTTACCACCACCACCACCACCACCACCTCCCCCATAGGACGTATAGCTGCACACAGCAACCAAGAATACACTTTAAATATGGTAACATATTGTATGTTTTTTAATCTGCTTACAAAACATCATTTTCAAATTTAAACAGAAGGATTTTACTTTCTTGTTTTAACTCAAATTTAAGACCCAAATTTATGTTCATGGATGAGTATTAATAATGTATAAATGTCTACTATGAATGAAAAAGCATAACTTACCCCTGGCTAGATGTCTGGGAATAATCTGTGGGGGAGGGGGACACAGTGGATTAATAGTCAAATGGAAGTAAATTATAATAACAGCAATAAAACATTTGATCAGAACCAAACATAATCTATAACCTCACAAACAACAGCAGGAAGACATTTTAACGTCCATTTATAAAAAATCTCTAATGCAGCAGAACGAGCGATTAGTGTCTGGTTTGTTTTACCGTCACTTATATTTAAAGGTGACTTATTATGCTAAGTAGGTCCACTAAAGTCATCATAAGGCCATTTTACTGTGCGTGTTTTTTTAAATGTCCACATCAGACACACCCAGGCTCGGTTTCCCAGACAGGATTAAAACTTCTTTTCAAAGCTTTTCTTTTAGTCGGAGCGACACTGAGACACTGTTGTAAGATCTGCCCAAACACGCCTGGATTAACTCAAACACTGATTCAGATTAGCAACCACAGCAAAAACAACGGATGTTTCTTCCTTTCCTGTTAAAGGGGAGTTTTTCCTTTCCACCGTCGCCAAGTGCTTGCTCATAGTATTATTAGAGGGACATTGTCGCTACATAAATAACATTTAATTAGATTGGGTTTATAAACGCACTGAAATCATGAATGTGGGTCAGTTTTAAACAGTCTGTTTGTTTATCCCGGGATAATCCGGGCCAACGGTGTTGTAAAACGGTGTTTCAGGCAGGCTTACATTCCTTCGGCTGTGCTGTGTTTGCTGGTCTGACCGTTTCATGTGGTTTTTATAAAACTGGGGGTTAAATCAGCGGGTCGGCAGACAGGGGGGCGGTTTCTCTGCTTCAGGCCGCCGCAGACTGCGGTGTGCAGAGGCCGGGTCGCCATCGGAAACTGGGTCAGTAGCACAACCGAGCTAACGGTGAGCTACACGGGCAGGCACCGATATTCCTGAGAGTTAACTGAAGTTAGCCGGTGAGGCTCTCCTCCAGCCGGACAAACGACGCTCTGCGCTCCGAATCAATTGCAGGCGATAATAAAGGCTGAACACCCCCGCAGAGCCGTCAAACAGCAGCTAACCGCTAGCTGTCCTCCGAACACCTGCAGGCGAAGGTGATGCTACCGTTAGCTAACCGGCTTCCGGTGTGTAAACGGCCGTTTGTCTTACCGTTAGACGCCATTTACACGGAGCCTTGCACCTTATCGAGATAGGTTAGATAGTCGAGCTGAAGAAGAGGAGGAGGAATCGAGACGAAGATGGATGCACCGTCGCCGTCTGCAGCTGCGATTCCGCCGCCGTCCGCCGGGGGGCGCGCAGCAGCATTTCTCAGCGTTTCAGAGGCGCAGATTCAGTAACAGAATTACATAAATAACCCTTATCTCGTTTTTGTCGTGAATTAGTTTGCTTAGAAATAAAAAGATGAGAAAAACGGAGTCTGTCACACTATAAGTTTGGATATCAGGAGACCTGAAGGAGCAAATAAAAAACTTTTATTCTAAATGAACCATCAGGTTTCATTTCCATGCAGGAGTAAAAGGCAGAGCTGCACCTGATGAAGTGGGAACATTTTCCTGAAAGAAACTTTAAAAGTAAACATGTCTGTTTTTTTGTCACCATGGCAGCACATTTCCACGGAGGCAGGCTTCCTCCGCACAGGTAAGTAACACCAGCGCAGGTGTGATTTATTATCAGATACACTCATCAGGTTTATGATTTTACATCATATTCATAGTCAACAAATAAGACAGCAGGCAGTTCTTTTCCTGTGCATGTTTATGTGGCGGCGTTGCCATGGTTGCGTCACTGCTGCACGTTTCTGATGTTTTGAGTGTTTGGTTCCTGTTAACTGTGAAAGAGGGCTACAGTCACGTTTGGTTCACTAATTATTCATTAACTTGTTTCCTCGTCATGTCTCGTCCAGGTTCCAGAGTCTTATTGGGTTTCTTGCAGTTTTACCTCTGGATTTATGTGAGCATCTTTAAAAGCTTCATCAGGTAAGCACTTCTAGTACCGTACCTGCTTGGACCAGAGCCGACATGATGGCGATGGGTGAAGACCCGGCTTCGGCCCGCTGCGGGCCCCGCTGCCAAAAGAAACCGAGGCTCTTCAGACCGAGACCCCTGCACCAGAGCACCCTGAGCCTGGGCGACACCGCACCCTGCTACACCACCACCCACGCCCAGGTTGGACACGCAGCTCTTAACAGTCCAAATCTGATGAGTCAAACTCTGGTTTTAATGTTTTAAATAAAATTAGAATAAAGGTTCTAATTGGTCTTTACTTGGCTGGTTCATGAATTAATGATCAAATCTGTTAATTTCACTGTAATGAGGTTTAAATGCGTTGCTGTCCTCTGGGTCAGAGTTACTGCGGCAGGTCGGCTGATGGCCGTCCTCTCGTCTTCCGCCTCAGAGATCCCAGCTTCCCGTCGCAGCACCGGAGCCGACTGGAGCTCAGGGACGCCGCCGCGCCGCCGCAGCGTGGGCTGCAGTCACACAGCAGGCAGGTCCACGGGCCCCAGCGCGTCACTCCGGTAAGGTGAAACCACGTTTCACATCCCGGTGTTTGATTTTCAGAGACGGATTGGCTGCTTTTGTGCGATGCTGTGACGTTTCTGAGTAACGCTTTGGGCTCCGTTCATGTTCCTGCATTAACTGCACATTTTAGCAGGAAAATCCTCTACAGTTTATTTTTAGCTGCAATTAAACTTGTGTTTGGAAGATATTTTTATTATAGAATAAATAAACTATAGATGGTTAGGATCATGAAACTCATCACAGGACCAACTCAAGTCTGTGTTCCTCTTTATCTCCGTTTCTCTCCAGAAAGTCGATCCAACGTTGGAAAACTGGACTCAGTACCGCAGCGGCCGAGCGGTCAGAGAGCTCATCAACCCGCTGCATCCGTCCGAGTACCGGACAACCTACAGAGCAGAGCTCACGGCCCCGGAGTCCGACGGCCCGGCACTGCCGCCCAGCGGCAGGCCGATGCAGTGGCACCAACACGACGTTCTGACAGGTGACAGGTGAACTCCCACAGCAAAGTTTAATGTGGGTTTCTTATGGGAACAGTTATTAGTATTTTTAGGCTTCTGGGCGGTGTTGTATCTGTACAGTCACAGTAATGCCATAAAATGTACATCTGTCTCTTAACAGAATATAACCTTTTTATTCTTTGTTCAAAACATTCATGATATTCAACCATATGAGATGATTTAACTAATATCGTACACTAAGATAAAGAAGCTCTACTTTAAGTTAAACACACTTTCTGCAACCGTACTTTAGCTTATTTTACGTACTAGTGTTGTTCTTGATCATTCACTGCCCTCCTGTGGCGATGATGACGAACTGCAGCACTCCTATTAAATTAATGGAAATCTCCCTCAAATATATACAGCAAAATAAAGACTGTTTAATAAACTGAAGGCTTACCACAGTAAAAATATACTTTTGGACCGAACAGTTTGGTCAGACAGAGGAACAGTAAAGACTTGGTTACCTTTTTTATTAATATTTTCTGTATGAATGTCCATCTGTTGTGTTCAGGTGAACAGAAGCAGCCGGCCAATCAGGGGAAGTCCAGCAGACGGTGCAGGGACGAGCTGCTGTGGGCAGCCAGGCGCTGGGAGACGGACTGTACTGCGCTCAGACTCTACTGACAGGAAGCAACTGCAAAGGAAACCGCCATTAAAACCCAGTCAGGACTCCTCTGTGGTCCGCTGAGCTAAAGAAGGGAAATGTATTCTTATAAGATGCAAGAAAGAAATTTCTCCCCCCAGAATAGAAATGATGAATCTTAACTAATGGAGCTCCGACGGGCAGGAAAACGAGGCTCCAGCAGTGACTCTCAGGTCAAAGCGTCCAGATGCATCGAGACCAAACAATCTCATTTAAATCAAACTTTATTTGTTGGTAAAGATCTCCAATAAAGACAAATAATGAAATGAGTTGGAAAACCAGAAATGAGGAGGAACAAACACATAAATAAGAGGACTGACAGAAGAGGATGAGGCCTATTTACAGACGCCCCACATCAAACACACCGTGGAGCTTTACTGAAGCACGAACAGTCCAGCTAGCAGCGGTACAGCAGTAGGCCTGTCTCGAGAACAGTTTCAGCTCCGCTTTAATCCAGTTTTGTTTTCAGCACTAAGTTCAAACTAAAGCAGAAGAAACACAAAAGGGTAAAAATGACCTGCTCGCATGTGGCCAAATATATATATATATATCATTGCTGTCTGAGAGGTTAAAATGACGCAGCAATGCTACATAAACTGCTCAGTAGTCTAAGTAGAGGGAATGGATGTAAAAGCATCACTGACACCTTCAAACGAAGCTAATCTAACAGGGCTGATGCTGAATCCGTGTTCGCGTGTGAGAACCTTCATCTAGCGGCTGCATGCACGGCAGGAAATTAAACTTGGTGGGCGATGGTTCTTAAATGTGACTGAGAAATGAAACTGTGATAATCAAAAAGTGCAGAGACCCGGAGACGGCAGGAGGCTTTTCCAGCGCTCCCGCTCCCATTTCTTCACGTTCCGTCTTCCTGCTGCTCTCTCGTCTCGCAGAGATTCCCCTCTTCCTTCCAAACGGCCTTCTACTCGTTCTTCTTCTCCTTCTGCTTCAGCAGTTTGTTGAGCTCCCTCTTGGCCATGCCGGCATACTTCGTGATGATGCCGTGCTGGTTCAGGCCAGGCAGCAGCAGCAGGAAGCTCACTGCAACAAACAAAAGCATGCAGAGATTAAGAAGTCGACCGCAGTGCAGAGAACACCTGATAGGTGATGGAGACGTTCGCAGGTCGTGAGCTGCCCACGTGGGGCTTCGCTCCCTCACCTAGGCCTCATTCCTGACGCGTCTGCAGCTGAGCACCAACGACTAAACTGAAGAATCTGATTCTCCCAAAACCGCCTGAAGCTCAGAGCTCAAAGTGGCTTCAGCCTCATGTTCTTACTTGTTCTGTAAAATCATTTATCATTGACTGCATCCAGGCCCTTCCAGCAGGAAGTCTGCTCAGGCTTTTATTTTGAAACAATATTCAACCTGCCTGTAAGTCAGTCACTGGGGCATAAGCACTGCATGCAAGGATGTACACACGAGTCTGATTCAGTTATTTCTGCTGTAAAAGAAGCCTCAGCTTTTATTGTCAGACTTGTGCACAGTTCAGGAGATCACAGCTTCCTCTGAAGCACGTGGCTGACAGGTGTGTGTGTCCGGGTGTGTTACACTAATTATTCAAACAGGAAATGGTGCTGAATGTTTACACTCGGGTCAGATTTGGGTTTTGCCTGAACAGACGAGTTAAAGCAGCAACATGGCGACCAGAGGGCTCTGTGGGTTTCACAGTCAGACAGTTCTGACTGACTCCAGGAACTACAAACATGGACGGCTGCCTTTAAAAGTGCACGTGCTTCAGCTCGTGTCAGGACGCAGTCACAGCTTCCACTCAGCCACCTGAGCAGTAACCCACTGCCCCCCCACAGCCTCGGGCCTGTGCAACATCAGCCCACCCATTACAAAAAAGATGGCGAGCAGCCACCATTTTTAAGCCTCCAGCTCCTAAAGTCCTAACATGAGCCGCTGATCCACCGACGAGCCTCAAAAGCATCC
>VOQJ01046655.1:1791-12204 GCA_015052665.1 Apistogramma diplotaenia | reverse complement strand
TCTGCGGGGTGTTTGCCCTCCCCGCTCGGTGGGTGTTGCATAACTTTTGGTTGGACCCTCACCAAACTGCCCCCCCCCCCTTCTAAGGTGCTGCCCCTTCATCTGTAAGGAAAGCCACCTAATCAGGGAGGAGCTCTGACCTCACCACACTGTTCCCTTATTCACGCATGGGCTGCTCCCTAATTGGCAGCTGAGACAACAAGTGGACCACCGTGGTATCTAATTAACAGCTGCAATTGAATTATTGAAAGGAAAGGAAAGAAGTGAACCAGATCTTCCGCTTCACAGACAGATATGTTCTTTTTAACAAAGAAAACGTGTTTCTTTTTTCTTTATGCATTATTACTTTAGCCAGTGAATTGTATCAGGACACTGCCTGAGAAGGGCTTCCGCATCCATGTAAAATTTCCCCATGATTACCACAATCACCACAATCACAAGTGCATACTGTAGTAATAATGACTTTTGCCTATGTTGAAGTTATATTTCAGTCAATTACATTGAAAATAACATCAGTTCACACAGGCCACGAATTCAACTTCAGCTGCAGTGATCCGAGTGCTATCAGCTGATAGCACAGCTTTTACAGCTCCAGTTCACACAAGCAATTTGCACCACCATTTAATACTGAGCTGCAGCCCACTTTGTAACCCACCTCCACCACAGAGCTTCCCATCATTCTAAGTCATCAATGACTGCAGATCCTCCTGCTCTTCCTGCCTTGTGCTCCATGCAGTGTGCACAGAAATGCAGTGAGGTGTAAGAACAGAGATGTTCTCAGCCCCAACCAATCGCAGCAGATGACTGCCCCTCCCTGAGCCTGGTTCTGCTGGAGGTTTCTTCCTGTTCAAAGGGAGTTTTTCCTTTCCACTGCCGCCAAGTGCTTGCTCATAGGGGGTCGTTTTGATTGTTGGGTTTACTCTGTAATTATTGTAAAGTCTTTACCTTACAATAAAAAGCGCCTTGAGGTGACTATTTGTCATGATTTGGCGCTGTATAAATAAAATAGAATTGAATTGAATGTAACATCTGGAGATTTTCTTTATCTCTTTACTATTGTGGTCCGAATTTGACTAAATTTGTTTTAGGTGATATGTCCAAAAAGCTTAAAACAAAAAACGTGTAGAAATTGCAGATATGAAACATAATGCTGATATTAGAATAGCAGAGCCACTTACAGGGGTTAAATGGGTCACAGCCCAGCAGAGCTCAGTTCCGCCTCCTGTCCAAATCACACTCTGCTGGAGAGCAGCTTCTCTTTCAGAATCACACTGTTGCCAACTCTCACACAACTCTTGAAACTGCTTTCAGAAACTGTCTCACGCTGGCTCTTTATCAATGACTTTATTAAACAGTTAGCAGCGGGACTGATACATGTGTCATCAAATTGAGAGAGGGGCTGTGTATAATTTTTGCACATGGCCCAGCAGTGAATACTGGTGGATTCACAGTTTCTAAACTGAAGTCAGTGGGAATAAAGCAGCCACAGACACCGTTAGAGCTGTTGCAACATTTCTGTTTTGGGCGAAAGTCCAAATATTGCTTATTCAGGAAAATCTAAATATTTTCCCCCACTGTGTAAAGTGGAGCGTTACAGGACTGTAATATTTGGAGCAGTGGCCTACTGCAAGATTAGAACCTACTTTACTTGGGTAAAGAAAATAAAACATACAATTCTTTTTTTACGACGTCCCAAGTGTAAATTATAGTTTCCTGCAATAATAAAATGCATCAGCAATTTTTAAAAAAAGTAAAAATAGTGGATTGTTTTAAAAGAACTGAACACATTTCTCTCTAGTTATTTTGCTTGTTTGTTTGTTTGTTTAAATTAAAAGTTAAGGACATAATTTCAAATGAATAATAACGTCCTCAGTTATCCCTACCAGGAGGCCTTGCACAATCAGGAATTTTCACAAATCAATAGATGCGAATGGATTTCTGCTGCTGCATTTAAACATTTTGAAAAAAGTGTCAATATCGGTGTGGACGAGCCACACTCAGAACAGAATGAAAAAAATGTCTGATCGCCTATTTTGGTGTCAGTGGAGTCATTAGAATCTAACGCCTCAGAGAGCTGAAATTAATAAGCAGCATCATGTTCAAGAACCTGTCCTGTGAAGGAAGTTTAACATACCCAGAATATCATTTCTTTAACCACACAAAGGAGGTGTGTGAGGGTGTTTTATAGGACATGTGCTGTATTAGCATGTGTTCTTTAGTGCAAATACAGCCAAAGTGTATTTAAAGCCACGATGGAAAGTTGTAGTATTATGTTGCTTCTTCTTTCAGCTGCGACCTCTGTGGTGTTAATCAACAACGATTAACAATTACAAGGTTTAAGGTCATATTTTCTATATTAAATCCTGAAAGTCTCATAGTTTTGAAATAGTTTGCAGCCTGCAGGACAAAAGGCAGCGAATAAGGTTCTATATTTTCCACTGATGCTCATCAGTCCTCCAAACACTATTTTCCCTCTTAAAATCTGCAAAACAAGGTCCAAGGGTTCTTCGGGGAATCGTGAATCTATTTGGCAGTGAGCTGATTGGTCATCAGAAGCTGGTTTTGTACATGTTGAGCTCCTTTTCCAAATATAAGCTGCTCCATAGCAGGTTAGGCCCAAATCATACACTTCCATGGCAATGTACTGAAGGATGAACTAAACCACTGAAAAAGGCTGAAAGCACAGAGTTAAACCTGAAATTAATAAATCCCACTTAGGAGTACAGACCTCAGGTGTCTCTGCATCACCCTGCCCAGTTTTCTTTCATTTTCAGTCCTTGATGTTTCAGCATCCAGCTACATCGTTTCTTTGCTTTTTCTGTTTTCCCCTTTGGCTTTACGTAGTGATGTGTTCATTAATTGTATGTTGTGATGCTGAGTTCCCCCATTGTACATTAGTAGTCTATTCTAACTGGTGATCTTCTGAGACATTTTGAGGTGTCTTCACCTTTAAGGAGATGGCAGACACAGAGAGCTTGGTAAATATTGGGGGTGTGCAGCCGAATACATTATTGGCACAGACTGGCAGGCATTTTCATTTGCTTTGTGTGTGTGTGTGTGTGTGTGTGTGTGTGTGTGTGTGTGTGTGTGAGTGTGTGTGAGAGAGAGAGAGAGAGAGAGAGAGAGAGATTGCTTGTAAATAAAGTACCAAATGAGTGCTTGTGTACACGGTGTTTGTGTGGATAATTAATCCTTGGAGTGTATACACATTTGTATTATGGTGACTGGATTATTTTAGTTTGGGTATTCTTTTTGAAAATGACCACCGCAATTTTTTTTGTTGGCATTTTAAGTCTTGTAATGGTCATAATTTTGCTCCGTTGCGTTACCTGACGGGTTAATTTCACCACTTTAATGTAAAAATTGACCTGGGCCACATACTCAGGTGTTTTACATCACCTCGTTGGTCTCACTTTCTCTTTTCAAACATAGTCCCAGTGCTTTTGATGGTAGTAAATCATGAGTTACACATCAGGGCTGGTGTGTCAACAAAGTGTAAGAACTTAACAAGATGAAGTTGATAAAGTAAACCTGAAGCTGTTTTTCCTCTCAAGGCAGCTACAGGACTGGTGAGGTTTGAGACTGAGGTCCGAGGAGGTTGACGAAGAACTCATTTCATGCAGAATAACTCCGAGGCTGCATGCAGTCATGTGAATGCCGCTTATTGGCTTGTATGTGTTCATGTACTGCATGTGTTTTGAGCTCTTCTCAGTGTATCTTGGCAGAAGTTGCACGATGATGAACGAGCATCAGCACTGAGCCAGTGTTTTTACAGCTGGAGAGTATTACATCGGGAACGAGAGGTATTTATAAAAACGCTCAACCGTGGTTTGTCTTTGTAATTCAAACAGATATCACACAGACACAGACAGTGAGTTATCAAGGAACTGTCAAATCTACACCCACTCATGCAGTGTACTATATATACTGCGCACACACACACACACACACACACACACACAATTGCCTACCCCTACACTCACCTCCAATCGTTTTATTGATAAATGCTTCTCACATTTTTAGCCCTTTTCACTCGGCATCACTGTAACGGGCCAGGGGTCGTTTGGCATTAGAGTCAGGTGTGTCTAGCAGACAGCCTGCCTCTCACTGGGACAAACCCCATCTCTAATTCTAGCCTGTCAATCTGTTATTGGCATATGGATGTCAGCCAGTAACAATAATTTAATACTTACCGCCTCGCACTGTGGAAATTGCAGCAGCAGACACAACTCTATCAGTTCAGATCTAGTAGTTTTTATTACCTATTTTTCACGTTTCTTGATATTTGAAAGGGAGAGCGCATCGGGATGTCAGCGAAGGTGAAGCTGATGTGTAATTAAATCCCACAGCATTTGATGTGGACGATTCATTATTATACTCTGTGCTTGGGATAAACACATGCTTTGGTCACCAAATGCCTGAACAAACGTACATAAACAAAAGATGTTCAGTCTCTTTTAAGTGTTGCTCTAAGTATGTCAGCATTCTGTCAGTCTTCATTGAACTTCAGCCTGCAGCTAAGGGTGTCGTCCCCCCACAGATTTAAACTTTCAGTGGATTTGATCTGAAATTAGGGGGCAGTTTATTTTATCTACAAATACTTGCTCATAGGTACACTAGAATAAGGCATAAAGATAAAAGTTTTTTATCATCTATACGCACTGGCTGTACAGCAGCATCAGCAGCCTTGTAAGCAGGCTACATGTGATGATGTTATTCCCAGATTTCAAGGTTGTATGTTTTCAATTGTTCACTACTACAGTTCGCTACAATAGCTGTGCTTGGTAAATCATATATAATAATAATAAAAAAAGCAACATTTGTAGACACATTAGAGGTAACGGCAATAGAATCTTCCTCCTCCTGCTCATCTTCATCGAAAAGAGGGGGAAAAAAGAAGAAAAGAAACAGAAAATCCAGTTGGACTTGGCTCCATCATACACCTGTAGCCTGCAGAGTCTGAGTAATTAGAAAAAAGAGAACTGCTCACATTACATTTAATTTGTAATATAAGAGGGCAATTGAAAAGTGGAACATCCACCGTGTGTGTAATGCATAATAAAATATGTAAAAGGTGAGGTTAAGCCACTCCGCAACACAGCCCCTAAAATCATGGTGTATTTGCAATGAAAGATGGTAAAATATCGTTTTTCTGCTAAAGTATCCAGAAGTTAGGCACTACTTAAAATCACTTAGTCTATAATTTGTGTCCCCTTTCCTGTAAAATAAATGAAATTACACATTACTCAGTAGAATTTAATTATCCTTTCCTGAAAAACTTGAATTGCTACCCCCTACACTAGTGCACATATCGGTTTGTAAATTATACTCAAATTAAAAAAGAAAACTACATTAAAAATCCACTTTAAATTTGGGCGAATTACACCTTTGGTTGTGTTCTGTTTTTCACAATAATATTAAAAAAGCAGAGTAAATGTAAAAGAGATCAGAAAGATAATTATTATTTTTTTAATCTATCTTGCAGGTACCTACAGTGGATCTCAAATTCAGTGTAAGCAGAAACTCAAAAATTTAGGGTTGAGAAGTTACTATGAATATTAAAAATGATGCAAAAAGAAGTTCACAGAAAGTATCAAACAGGCTCAATCTAAAAATAGTATGTGAAGGTGCTGAGTTTCCAAAGACTTTTCTCTTTGGAAAAGCATTTGGATGAAAACGACTGAGGACAGCAGCTGTTCACACTAAGTGCTTGTGCTGTGCGGCGAGGCAGATGTTAAAGTACACCGTCGGCCACGTGTGATGTGTTTGTGGATTTTTCTCGTCACGTCCAGCTGCCAAGTGCTTTCGTGCTTTGATACCACAAGACAGTGGAGATCTGTCGAGTGATGAGCACATATGAGTACATATGTTCAAGACAACGATAATTTAAGGGTTGTGAACCAGTAAAAAACTTTGGATCTGCCCCCAGTTTTTAGGGATATGGAAACTATATGAAATAATGGAGGACTTAGCAGTTCATCTGTTTGAGTGCCTCCCCATGTCTCCACCTCATTTTCCTCCCTTTCATTTCTACTCTCAGGAAGTATGGGGGTTGCTCATGGGTACTTGCGTCAGCTGTCAAGCATCTAACTTATGGAGAACGTTGTTGATGCTTGCAGTGTTTAAGTGATTATGTTGACTTAACATTACTTCTGCAGAAAGGAAGACAGACTTAGTTAAAGACTCTTAGAGGGAGTGATGAGATTAGAGGGTATTTCTGATGCCTGTTTTGGTTTTTTTGTTTGGTATTTTTTTTGAGTCAGAAGTTCTCACTGAACTTGAATTGAACTCACCAATTGTGAAAGTGTATGCTAGCCGGTACAGTGTTTGGGGGGTATTGAACTACATGTGATTAAACTGGTAGTTTACATTTTGCAGTAGCTTGCTCTTAGTGACTCAAGTATTTAATTTCCTTCTCCATTTTTCTTGTATAGTTAAATGTTGACAGTGCACATTGCCTTTGCTTGCCCGCCTCTGAAAAGCTCTTTCTGCCGTGATCATGAGTGCTGTAGTTTCTGTAGAGCACCATGGTGCAGGGGGCGGCTGCCTCCAGAGGGGTGGGTATTGATCTGTTCTCATACAGCAACAGCATGATCAGTGTATCGATTACTGCTATTTATTGACACATGCTCAGAGAAATTGTTGCATATGTAGCTAATTGAGTAATCCTGCTTGGGCCAATGCTGCCACCTGGAAGGCAGATACCCGACTGACGGACACTGTATACAAAAACCAGACTGGACATTCCTGCTGAATAGTGAGGTAGGCTTTCTTCATGGGTTATGTGTGAATAACCCAGAAATACCTAGAATGTGGCTGTGTGTTAATTCTGAACAAGGGACAACTTTTTGCAATGAAGTCAAGTCAAGTTTTGCTGGCATGTGGCATTTTTGTATTATATTGTATAACCCTTTTAAGTAGCTACCAGTTCGAGGTAGTTTCCCCTACACTGGTATGTTACTATGGGATATGCAGCGTATCACTTTCAAGCTTGTCTTCACTTCAGTCTGCCCAGACTTGCTATAAAGCAAGCAGCGGTCCATCATGACTCAGTAGCCTTTCGATTCCTGCCAGGACATGCTGGTGCTTACAGCTCACCTCATCCTGTGACTGGGATTGTAATATTTTTGCAGGCTGAAAAACAAGCTGTTATGCCATGAATTGAATAGGTCTCATGTCTCTAAGGTTGTGTTGTGGACAAAAGGAGCCAGCTTACGTTAAACTTTGTGTCGCTCGTGTTTGTCGTTTCCAAACTTCTTGCCTGCTCCTCAGTATTGATTTCTTCACTGACAGTTAGTTTAAGGTGATAAGTGCTGAATTCAGAGTTGTTGGATGGCGTTTATCACCTGTGGCTCTTTAAAACTGTGGTTATCAGACATGGTAAACTAACTGTGACTAGTGGGTGGACAGTAAGCAGTGACACGGTGGACATTCTACCAGATTAGATTAACGCTGGCAAGGTGATTATAAAAAAATGTGTGAATTTGAAGTCGACAGGGCCATCTCCTGTCATACATCTACTTGTTTACTTGTTATCTCTGTCAATTAACTCTAAAACTGGGACAAAGCTGCACATCAGAACAAAGCTGCTGCTGTCAGCGCACCACAGATTTTAGACTGTTAATCACAACGTGTATTTTTCACTGGCCTGCATTATTACCTTGTGAACTGAGCATCAGCAAAAATAGATTTTCTTGGAATTGATTTCATGATATGAATTGAAATAGTCCATTTGAATGTTTTGTTGCCCTGGTGTAAGCACACATGCACACACATACACACACACACACACACACACAAAGAATTTGCAAAATAGACAACAACCAACTCACAGCTCACAAATGCACTTGAATTGCAGCCTTGGCAACTGTTTTTCTTTCTTTTTTTTAATTAGAGCAAAAGATCAGAGAAATACCAAGTGTCAATACCACTGAGAATGAGAATATCGCAAAGGCGACCTTTTAGAGCTCCCTGATCTTTTATAATGTCAGGGATGGAGCAGCTCGTTCTTTCCTGCCATAAGTTTATGCCCTCTACCACACCCCCTATATGAAAATATAGAAAACTGCAGACTAATAACAAGCATGACTATGTTTCACATGTAGTTTTACTCTTGGGCGAAAATTAGATGGCGTCAAACATGTCAACATCTCAACAAGTCTCAGTCCTGTTCGTTAAACTAGGTCGCCGGAATTTTTAGTGGTTGCCAATAGTTCAGCAATAAAATGCTTAAATAATATGTCACAACAGCTATGGACTGCAGCCCCATATTTCACATCCTTATAAAAGGATTTGCCATAATAGCGCTGTTAAGATTTACTGCATTTTTTCCTGAGTTGGTAAACTCCATTCTCTAGGCCCAATAATCTCCGAAGAAGAGGAAGAAGCGCGCCGGTAAGAGGCAGTGAATGAGGAGGAGAACCACAAAGAGTACTTTCACTTGAGCAAACTGAGCAACTGTGGTAGGCCGTGTCCTTGTTCATGGAATGACAATGAGGGAAGCAGAAGAAAACGTTCAAACCCAGTCTCAGCAGATTCTCTGGGGCCAGAACAGAACAAGTACCTCTTATCATTTATATTTTCATTTCATTATTTATTTTTTGGACCACTGAATGTTTACTATGTACTGAAGTTTCTGTGCATGGCTGATGGGCTTAGAGCAGTGGTTCTCAAACTTTGCAGAGAGAATTTTTTTCACTCCCACTAGGGGGAGCACTTGTGCACAAGACCAGGTGACGGTGGAGGATTTTGCTAGCTGCTATGCTAACGTAATTTCTTTATTCTGCTGTGAAGATTATTCCAGTGTTAAACATATTGTTCTCTCAGGTCGTTTGTGGCCCCACCTGTCACGACCCTGTGCCCCACCTGTGGGACACGCCCCACACCTTGAGAAACACCTTTAGAGTGAGAAATAACACAAACATACCAAAAAATTTGACCCTTGGAGGTCCAATTTGGTTTGAGTTAAAATATGCCTTAAACATGCTAGATTTTTGAGGTTGCCAGGGTGATTAGTCCAGTACTGCTTTCACTGCATATATATTTTTAATTGTTCTGGCTACGTGCATGAACTTTGCAGGAACGGTTTGGCTTTCCTCCGTTTCGTGAATGTAGTTTGAAAACCAGGTTTCATGTTTATGCTTTCGAGAAAACTGCAAAAAGTTTAAAGTGTGAAAATGAATCAATGTTGTTTGCATGGAAAAACAGCTCACTGGCTTGTTTGTGTGCTCTTTAAATGAACCCGGTTAGAGACAACAGCAGTGCTATGAGGCACTTCTGCCACACTCTGTGCAGGCCACATGTTCCTTTCCCACTTTCCCCAAGCAGCAGGCAGAGGATGAGATAAATCACCCAGGCTAGAGGCCCACTGGCTTGGATCATCTCTGTCTGTGCAGCCCTCTTCTTTTCTTCCTCTGGATGAAGGTGTTAGCAGTTAGCACAAGTATTAGCCTAAGGCTGTGAGATAACCGAGGATTTCTGTGTGGTGCTTTTGGCCTGGTCAAGTGGAAAGCAGCCTTATCGTCTAATCCTGTTAAATAGATGGTGTGTATTTATGTTGTAAGTAGGCTGGAATAAAAAAAGGAGAGAGTAATAAGATATATAATACCCTGTGAGATAAACGTGTTCTTTGCCCTTCTCTACAGATGATGGTGGGTGTGGTGAAATGATAGCTAGGGAACTCTATGACCCACCATTACTCTGTTTGTTCTTCTTGTGAGCCACTTCTGACTTTAAGCAGCATGATCATACTTTAAAAAGGATTAGATCTTGGTAGAGATGCTGTTGATTTCTCTGCTAACATGATAAGTGCAGCAGCTGGAGAAAAAGCCATTCAAAGAGATGAAGATAACAGCAGCGTCAGGGCCAGATTTATCAAACGGTGAATCAGGAAGAGTGAAAGAGAAAATATTACTTGAGTAACAGGAGACACAGGGAAGAGCAGCAGTGAGATGTGTGTTGTGATCGCGCACCAGGGTCGGAAACTATTAGGTGTGTGCTCCAAGTTTATAGTGTGTGTATGGGCTTGTGTGCTAAGGCGTGTGTGTGTGTGCATGAGATCTCATGTCCATACATGATTGCCAGTAGAGTGGGTTGGCCTGGCTGGTGGCCTACGTTTGTTTAGCTGTGAATTCTTCCTTCCAGCCTGATTCACAGCCTGCTTATGTGCCCAGAAAATACTAATCTGGAGCACATGGGCCCAATATCACAGTTTCACTATTACTATATCACACTCACTGAACATCCAGCTGCAGAGAAGCAAACAGGACTAAAAGGGTTCCTTTGTGACAGGTAAAAATATGTTTTGAAATCATTTAACTTTAAATGGAAGTGCACTGAGCAGTGAGTTTGTCCATGTGTAACTGTATGGCTAGTAAGTCTGGTGATTTTAAGTTTTGAAGGAAGTTTTTTGTT
>VOQJ01046651.1:16799-28831 GCA_015052665.1 Apistogramma diplotaenia | reverse complement strand
AAAAAAAGGCCAGTTTTGTGCAGCACATGTCCACTACAGTAACAGTACGCAGAAAGTTATTAACCTCACAGGGACAGGCAATCATGCCACGAACAGCCAACAATCTGCAGCAGCTCATTTCATTGATGTGCTCCTCTCACTGAGGTTCAAGAGTTGAGAAAGGCCCCCCCACCAGTCATCCCTGGCACATGATTGGTCTATGCGTCAACTGCAGACAAACTGTAAACTGATTAAGAGCTTCAGAATGAGGCTGTGTGTAACACTGTGTTATGCTGTTTGAGCAGGGAATGTAAAACGACAAGCATCAAGAGAAGCTGGCACTTGTGCAGCCCAGGGATTTACATTATTATCATTTTTTTTATTATTTATTTACTTTTATTTACCCATCATGCTTTCCCTATTTTCATATATAGAATTCCAGGAGACTGGCATCCAGATCTGTTCAAAGAATTCAAGGCAAAATGATTTTCAATTCATATTAAAAACACCCGAAGTATTTTCTTTCTCATCCTGAAATGCACATTCCAGTTTTGTTTGCACTGCCACTGCCACTGCGAAATAACCTTTGTTCCACGGGCTAAAGTGAGTAGTAACATCCTAACATTTCAGTCCGTGTTTTTTTCAACAGAGTATAATATTAACATTATGTTGCTTGAAAGAGTTTAACACGTCTACAACTACAAAAAAACTGCACATTCACGTTCATCTATCATAAAAGAGTCAGAACTACTGAGCACCTTTGCATTGAGTTTCACTCGGTACATTGGCCTATAATTTTTTATTGTAGATGATCATACAGCATCTATCCATCCGACCATTTTCTTAACTGCTTATCCAATTTAGAGTTGCGGGGAGGATGGAGCCTATCCATCCTTCTAAATTCATGACAGTCGGGAATGAGGCTCTTAGTTTAGTCATTCCCACTCTCCTTTCTTGCCACTTTTTCAGTCCCTTAGTGTTGTTCTCCTACTTCTTGCTGCCACCCAAGCATTTTCACATTTTCAAGAATTCCCCCCCTCTCTCTTCCCATCTACCTACGAGAATCAGCAAACCAAGGTCAGGTCTATTCATTCTTCCGGAAATCTTTTTAATGCTTACAGTTACAGACCCTGGGTTGGAATGTAGCCCAGAGTCGTGCCTTGCTTAGCCTGCTGAGGGATCACATAGTCTGTTTTAGATTGGAATATGTCCAAGGGTCCTTGAAAGGAAGGAAGTTCAGGACTGGAATTATTTCAAGTGCCCTCTCTATAGATTAGGGTGGTTTTTTGGATGTTGAATTTGGAACATGGCCAAAGGTCTGAGTGAGAGTAAGAATTTGGAATGCTTGGAAAGAAATGTCCTCTTCAGGCAAAAGGCTTGGAATTATGCCCAGTGGTCCAAATAAGAAATAGTGTTGAATTTCTTTTTTAAGTTTAGAACCTGTTAAAAGCATGACTTGTTAAACTTCCTGGACAAGGGTGTACGGGGGCCATGTATTTATCTCAGGAGTAGTCCCAGTGTTGAAGCAAAGAAGCGTGATTAACATTTAGAACCTGGCAAAGTGTCAGACTGATCAAAGACCCCCTGACACTGCTGTATAAAGCCTATGAATTAAGCTTGGAACAAATCCAAGCAAGCATGCAACCAAGTGAGCATCTTTAAAGATCAGAGCCTATCAAAGTGTCAGATTTACCCATGGCCCCTGTCCTGGGAATACATAAGTTTGTTATTAGGTCTGGAACAAGTCCAAGAGTCTTTGTGGAAAGTGGAGGCCAGAGTGCTGATGTAGGTGAAAACAAAGCTGGCACTTTAAATCTGTTTATTTTCCTTATTTATTTATTGTTTACATTTTCCTCAGACTTATATGTAATTTTTTTTTATCCAAATACTTTTTTCCACACATACAGCCAACACAGCAAAAATCAGTTTCAATTACCAGATAAAAATAAATAACCTGCAAAAGTTCGACACCAAAAACACTACAAGCAACTACTGCAATAAAATAATTGAAATGTTATTACTATAAAATATGTTTTACATTTTTTTAGCTGCATATGTCTCCACCATTATCAGTAATCAGTTGGTAATCCCAGTCAGTTATCTTACCATCTTACAATCTGCAGCTCATGGTTTGTAAGGGAAAAAATGGCAACAAACACGACAAATATTCACCTCTATTCTTATTTATAGTGTCAGTATTGGTGCCTCATGAGCTTATTTACCTGATGGCTTGTGCATTTTTTTAACACAAGGAATATTTGCATTACAAGAGATCTGCGAGGTTTTCTTATTTGGTGTAAGATTTTGTGGCTTATGTGTTGAGTTTGGAAAATGAAGCAGAAATTTCAGAGATAGTGCTGATGCAGACAGAAAACAAATATGCAAAATCACCCCTGAAACGCTTAATCCTAACAGGCACTCTTCCACACATGCACCACAGGACATGTGTTTGCCTCTTTCTACAGGTACCACTTCCACACTGAGTTCACACTCAAAGTCCTGTGAGCATAATAACAGTAATAATTACAAAGCTACCACAGTTTAAGGAGTTATGTTAGTGATCTTTGGTCCCTGTTGTAAAAGATTATAAAAGCTGAATTCAATTAGAGCTTCTGTGAATCTGTGTGTGAATGTGTATTGCATTACTTGTGCTGTGGGGACAATAATCTGTTTACAGATCCTCCTGTCCTTCTGGGAACCTAAATAAATAAATAAAGCCAGCCTGCATAATGCAAATTATCCCAAAAATGCAATGAACAAAAAAAAAAAAATGTCAATGAATCTTAAAAGGTTACCATCATAACTCAGTACATCAGTATCACAGAAACGAGGCTTAGATTCAAAAATGACCATCTGTGTCACAATAACACGAGCTGTGAAACCAGTTCAAACATGGACCACTGGAGAAACAACAGAAAAAAGGAGCCATTCTTTTTTCTTTTATAGGCTATAATGCTCTGTTTGGCTTTTTAATTGAGCACGAGCAATCAGAGTTATTGATAGAGTGTGATAAAGTGCTGTCCTCGTTCATGACTCATCATTATAATAAAGGATTAGTATAAGGAAACACTAAAAAGGTAAGACAAATGCACCGTCAGGAATGAGTGGAACATGGACACATTAGCGTACAAACATGCCGCAATTATACATGTTCGCGGACGACCAATATTAATTACAGTGAGTGCTTAAATGTATTCAAAGTCATGTAGCGAACGGTGGTGAGAGAATGTTAGAGAAATAAGTTCGGCCATGCAGGCTGTTTCTCTGAATATGATTTAGTGGCGTGTGTGTGTGTGTGTGTGTGTGTGTGTGTGTGTCTTCCTACCTTGACCCGTCCAACGTAGGCGTGATCCTGCTCCTCAACGACAGTGAGGTTCACTGGCAGGGACGGATCGAACTGCGGGTCGTTGTCATTAACGTCCGTCACCACGATGTTCACCGTTGCTGTAGAAGTCTACACACACGCACGCACACACACAAAAAAATACTGTGTTAGTGTTTATTTCAAAGACATCTGACTACTGATTATCAGAATAAAGATTCACTCTGCAACAGAGTCACTGAATTTTTATTTCACCATCTTAGCCCGCCATCATTTGCCCCTCTTGCTAACCTCATCTTATTTAACTAACTAAAGAGCTCGTTTTGCTTGCAAATTAGTTGTAATCAGGCCCTGGCTGCCCCGTCCCTTTGTGCTAGAAAGAACTGTTCACTCTAAAAATAGGTTGAAAAACCTGCTCACTATTGGCCACTTGTTCATTCTCTTCATGTGAAAAGTCTGTTTTAACTCTTTACACCTTGTATAACATTTCTATGCTCACAATTACACGGTACTGTTATGGACCTCCCTTTGCCTATGGAGCTGCATTATTTCTTCCGCACTTATATCACATCCGCAACCCCAGTCTCTCGTTCCACTACGTCCCAAATGTGCTCTGCTGGATTAAGATCTGGTGACTGTGGGGGCCATTTAAAGTGGACTCATTGTGAGGTTCAATAAGGGAGCTTGAGATGATTTGAGCTTTGAGACAAGATGCATTATCCTGCTGGAAACAGCCAGTCTTGCTGTAGTATTAGTGGTTTACACCCTTTAAATAATGAGGCTTTGTGCTTTCGGAAAATGACTTTAAATGAGGCACTGGCATTGAAAAATACAGAGTCAGACTTGGCTTGAATTTAGGCCAGTGAGTGTTAAATGAATAATAGCATGAAATGCAGAGGGAGACAAGGGTTAAAGAGGGGCTGGTTTCAGAGAATTCAGAGTTCAGGCTTGTGTGGGTAAAAAAAAAGAAAGAAATCCAGCATGCCAATTTAAAAGAGACTTTGCAACTGCTAAAAAAAATATATCATATCTGGAATTCAAAAATAATAAAGAACCTGAACTTTTGCCTTTAGATTCTAGGAAGGAAAAATGTGTCAGATGTTGTATGGACTCAACCTAAACAAACCTGAAGCTCTCAAGTAATATTTGTAAGGGGAAATCTGTTTTACAGAAATTGCAATTGCATGTAATTTGTCTTATACTATATTACACTGAGCAACCGAGACAGAGCAGGAGAGGGAAAGAGCGAAGCTGCTTACAGTAGATGTCACCAATTTCTTAATTGACTTTTTTTTTAATGTGGAAAAAGTCATTTAAGGTTTGACTTTTAAAGAAAGGAATTGGGAGGAGGAAGAGCTCACCAGTTTACATCAGTGGGATGAAAAGAGAAGAGGCAGTATGTGTGGGCTTGTGTGTGGGAGAGTGACAATCACAGAGGTGACAACAGCCTATTGAGGCTGGCGGGGAACATGGTGATGCAAGTGATCTAAGGTTAAAAACTCACACCTGACAAAACTGTTTATCTGGATGCCAATATATGTAAAGCAGAGAGAGCTATAACACAATGAAAGGCAGTCTGTGAGCAACATTGTCAAACACGCATCCAGACACAAAGGAAAGAGATAGTGTAAGCTCCGTTTTGCCTCGGGAACTCTGGGAACATCGTTTTTTAAATAGCCGCGCACCTCAGAGTATTATTATTTCATCGACACTCTGGCCACCTGCCAAGTTTTAACAATCGCCCTCCCGGAGACGCTGTACTTTTAATGGTTTCGCTGTATTATTTTTTAGTGGTCCGCAATTCAGTGTCACAGCTGACACCTGACAACGCTGCAGTTTTGGGGGATTGCTAAAACACCGAATCACATTCTCTGAGCCAAATGCTCCGTGTGTTGAACCTATTTATTGAACAAGTCACTCGGGAGAACCTGACTTACACGCAATCTGCACATCTCATTTGTTCCACTTTCAAAAGTCTAAACACAGACAGATTTCGCAGTGCGATGCGCTCGTAATGAACACTGGCAACCAGACAGGAGTTAAACACAATCACGCAAAGTTGTTCACACCTGCTGATAATGATGTGATGGAACCAACATAAGCCAGCAGGTACAAGCTGCGTACTTGTAGTCAGAAGTGCAAGAACAGGAGCTGTTTATTTAGATGAAACTGGAAGAACAGTGGTAGATTAAGGTCTTCTTCACTGACTAATGAGGAAAGCAGGACAAAGATTCCCTTTGGCAGCAGTAATCAGAGAGGAGAACAGGTAACTCCCAGCAAGAGGGCGTCTCAGTGTTGAAAGAATCCTTTACAACAGCAGCAGGAAGTACAGAAATGCAGAGGTGTGGAAGACAATTTCAGTTGTGAAGGAATCAGCAGGGTCAGCATTTCATTTATCGACTGTGTCCTCCAACACAAGAGGAAATGCACATGGAGTATAGAGAGAACGAAAGATCGAGGCCTATCCTCTCTCGCCTGACACAGAACAAAGACCTGATGCTGACCTGCTGTTGACTTTGATGCATTTACAGTGTATTGTAATGTGCTTTGTAGTCTCCAGATATGTAATCCTGCATCACTTATAATAATCAGTTAGAAGATACATTTGACTTTGTTACTGTGTTTTTGGAGCTACAGTATATGCCCCTGACCTTGTTTCCCTTGTTTCCATGTAGTGTGTAATGAAAAGCATTTTTATCTTTTCTGGCTATGTGCATAATGTGAAAGAGTTGATTCTGAACACATAAAACTTAGCAAGCAACACAGACTGATGCCAGCTTTTAGAAACTCACAGAAGGCTTCAATAAATCTTTCTTAGCAACTGATTTCTTTAATCCTACATATACATAGTATTGTTATAGTACTGTTTGGTCTACAATTTTAGTCCACCGTTAGGTGATTGCTAAACAACATAATGATATTATGTGACGCATAATTCAAGTTCACGACAATAACTAGATGGTATTGTTCTGAAAAGAAACTACAGTACATACATAAGTTGGTTGTTCCAACTAACAGGCCAATGGGTCAATGGACTAGCTCTTATATAGTGCTTTTCTACTATACAAGTAAAGAGCACTCAGAGTGCTTTAACATTCACCCATTCACACATCAGTGACGTGCAGTTGTCGTCTTCCCTGGCGAGGCACTGACGTCATCACATCAGATTTATTATTTAATGGTGAATAGAGCAGCTTATTCACCGTTTGATTGGCAACGGTTAACGTGTTTTGTTTAAAATATCATATCAGCATTCTTTACATATACAATCTAAAAAAACTTTTAAAAAGTTATCTTCATCTTTACTCATAAATGAAGTCCATGCGCTGCTCCTTTTGAAGAAAAGCATCGATAACTTGTTTGCTAACTGTTTACTGTAGCTTGCTGTCTAATTCTATTATTCTGCAGCCGGGGAGTCGCTGGGATCACTAGCGCCCCCTGCCATGCGGCACGTGCACTGCGTGCCTCACCTAGTGTGTGCAGCAGTTTTATGATGCTCAGCACTACAATACAGTTGTTGATTAAATATACTGTGCATTATATACACCAGCTAAAATGTAGAAATTTAGTTCATATAGTAAAAGTGTTTGAACATTTTAATAGCGACATGCAGAGGGACAGCAATACCGTCTCACTGCATAGCATGCAGCACAGTTAGCATAGTCACTGTTTGATGACACTTTGTTGCAATTCACAATGCAAACTGTCCTTACAGTAAAACTGGTTTACTGCACCAACTTGTAGGGTCCTCAGTCTTTGGCAGCATGATGGATTCACTGGCCAAATAGCCAATTAGGCACTTTGTAGCCTGACAGTCTCACAACAGGACATTTAATAATATGGGACACAAAAGTGCGTGTGTATGTGTGTGTGTGTATGTGTGTGTTTGTGTGCGCGCGTGGATCCATATGAAGACAACCCAAGGCCTTCCAGGTGATTCTGATTAATGGGCCTGTGTAAGGCAACTACACTCCAATCTCCTCTTCTCCTTTTTTTTCTATTTCATTCTTCCCTTGTCTTCCCTTCAGTTTCTCCTCATAGCTGATATCATTCCCCTCTTGTGTACTCTCTCTCTGGTCACAATCCCATCCTCTTCTCCTCTCATTCAAAACATAATGGAGTGTCAGGCAGACAAATGTTTAAACTACTTTTATCCATTTTATGACTTCTGGACCCTTGGGACACAAGGATAATACACTAATTGTCAAGGTCCAGAGAGCAAAAGACTAACTACATGGCTGCATGAGCAAGAATGTGTGTAATAAGACCGAAGCATGAAACCACTGTTAGGGCAGTACCGGCAGAATGAGTACCTCTTCCTCCCACTTGCCGTTTTCCTCCATATTCCATAATAAAAAAGGTCACAGAATTATAATTAGCATTTTCTCCTCCGTGGAATCTTAAACTTTACCTTTTGTTTTAATTGATGCGTGTGTGGTTTGGGGGTGGGGTGGGGGGATTGCTACACTGGGGGTTGCAGAGGAGAGAGGAGCAGAGAAGCAGAGGAGGGTGAACAAGGGGAAGGAAGAAGTGCTCATTTGATTTTCATGAGAGAGCGACTGAGTATGAGAAAACTACTGTAAGAGTGAGTGTGTGTGTGTGTGTGTGGGAAGGGGGGGGTGAGAGGGAGTGGTGAGAGTGCAAAATTGCTGTTGTTGCTGAATAAACATATTAAATAAGAAGCTTTGTGACATTCAGTATTTTTCAGTCATTCAGGTTTCCTGACTAAGACCTGGAAAGGCAAACTGAAAAACCTGCCATTACAGACATTTTCTTTAAATCAGGGAAAATGGCACATTCTCCAGTCGCTCCGCAGAGACAATGGTCGTGTTGTGCTGGATTGTACGCGTTAAAAATGCTGCAAATAGTTAAGTGACACATTTAAACTCAAAAGCGTAAAGAAACTGCGAGCCTAAACTAAAAGCCAGGCTTCTCTCTTATGTCCGCGCAGCTAAACGTTTATAATGTGAAGCGTCGGATTATGTGAAGCATTTTGAGATCAGGTGTTCTTCCTGTCGACAGAAATGCCTGAAGAAATTCATCTTCTTTCAGATGGCAAACAAAGCAGCAGCAAATGAGAGGGGTGGATCATAAACTCTGACAGCGAAAGAAAAATGTTGTGTGGTAAAGTTTAAGGACCAAAACATCATGAGTAAGTACAAGTAACTGCCAGTTTTGATTCATTTACATTTAAGTATTTGATAAGTAATGATATTATAGCTAATTTACAGTATTTATACTGGTTTATATACTACAAGAGAGATGAACGAGAATAAAACTGATTGTGTAAATGCTTATAAAAGCTACCTACTTTCTACGACAAGCCTAGTGAGGAAGGTACGGCATGCAATAAAAGCCACTGACACTGTACAAATACTGCAGTTTAGTGCTGATAAACAGATTTACAGTAAAGCTCTGTGTTGCAGTGTAGCAGAGCAGAGATGAGTTTGAATCACAGCTGTTGATGCTGAGATGCATTCACTGAATTCAACATTTATGCAACCTTTTCAACTTTTACTGTTTACTAAGTATCTTTACTGTTTGCATTCTTTATGCCATTCAAATACAGTCATTGCAAATGAGGATTCGCCCCCAGTGATATAACTTAATTTCAGAATTAAATTAAATAATATCAATGCGAGTGTAAACTTAGAAGAGTTTTTTTTAATGCCCCTTAGCTCTTAGTTAGCTGAACACTACTGCACCAACAGTGTGGTCTAATACAGTTAGTATATACAAAAAGCTATCATAAAAAAATATCATTGAGCCTTATTTGGCATGTGGCCCATTTTATTCTACTAACATTTATTGGGCCTGGAGGTTGTTTAGCAATTATTTAGACACCCATATCTTTACGGTCAATTGTTATGAATAAGATTTTACTTTTAATTGTGAAGATTGCTTAATCATTATTTTATTATTACTGAATGGCAAGTAATTAAAAAAAACAATTTTAATTAATCCTCTTTTTCAGATAAAACCACATCTGTGGTTTGTGGCACTTCATTGTGGAGGATGTAGTATCCCTTCATGGAGCCACTCACCAACTCCTCTGG
This sequence comes from Apistogramma diplotaenia, assembly GCA_015052665.1. Lineage (NCBI taxonomy): Eukaryota > Metazoa > Chordata > Actinopteri > Cichliformes > Cichlidae > Apistogramma > Apistogramma diplotaenia. The sequence continues at coordinate 19,474 of VOQJ01046651.1, read as the reverse complement.
GTGTGTGTGTGTGTGTGTGTGTGTGCGTGTGTGTGAAACAACTCGAGTAAAACAATCCGTAAATATCTACATGACACAGCTCAGTTTCTCACCCCTTCTGGGTGTCCGTCTGAAGCCGTCACCACCAGGGAATAATAATCCAGAGTCTCCCTGTCTAGAGGATTGTCCAGGACCAAATACCCCGAACTGGAGAGAGAACAAAACACACAGTTCTTGTTAAACTTTCAGGCAAAATAACCTCATAAAACATATTAAAACAAAATGAAAGACTGGGCAAATATGGTGAAATTGCACACTGTGGTATGGTAAAAAAGATGGAAAGTTTCAATTTAAAAAAAAATGCTGATTGTTTACTGACTTTAAATCTGGTAAAATAATTGAAAAAAATAAAACAAAAGAAAAAAACAAACAACTGAAACCGCTTTAGAGCGTTAAGTGTATTTTCTTTATTGTGGGTTAGGGGATTGGTGCTTTAGTAATGCAGATGCATTAGTTGAGAAAAAAAGCTTATGCATATGTAACTTGGCCTGTTTTGTCCATCGTGAATTAACACAAGCTTGGCAGAAAGGTGAAAGACCAGCATGTTGAATTTTCATAAAGGAGAATTAATTATATCTTGAGAATAGTATGTGAACTGTGACTCAAGTTACTCATTAAGTACAATTCAATAATAAAAATTAAAAAAAATGTACAAATTAAAGGCAAATGATTAAAGTCTGAGTAAAAACATACTGTGGAAGATTATCTGCTTTGGTTCAGCTTGTCTGGAATATCTGACCAATCAAAAACCAGGAAAAATCTTTGATGTTAGCCTCGATTGACTACTTTTTTTTTCGCCAGTGAAGATTTAAATAATGATTGAAGTGTCTTTAATTTGAGCGTCTTTAATGAGGTAGAAAGAATCTGAACTGCACACTGGCTCTGTTGACAAGTGTGTACCGGGATGTGTGTGCTGATGCATGAGAAAATGTGTGTGTGCAAAAGAGTTGCCCTCAGAGGAAAAGATGTAGAGCTTTTTGATACAAAGCAAGCGATGGTCTGCATTTATGTGGGTAGATGCACTCGCACGGTCTCGTTTTCTCGTATATTAAATCTGCTGTGAAAACAAATGTGCTCTCAGTTCGTGTGTGTGTGTTTGCACGCACATGTGTGGGCGTGGGGGTAAAGCCTGATATAGAGACAGAGGTAAGCTTAAATATGTCTTTAAATTAATTATTTTATTTATTATTAGTGGCATGGTGGTGCAGTGGCAAACACCGTCACCTAACAGCAAGAGGGCTCCTGGGTAGAAGCCAGGGCTCGCTGTGGCTTTTCTGGGTGGAGATGGTATGTCCTCCCTGTGCCTTCCTCCTGCAGTCCAAAGACTTGTTAGGTTATGGTTAAATGTGACGACAACCTCCTTGTGGCTATAAAAAATTGGCGGTCGCCCAGTGACTGCACTGAATCGTTTCACATTCACTGGCTGCCTGCTGTGAGCAATTTTGGTGACCAACTAGTTGCCCAGAGGCCGAGCATGCAGCACCTCAACCTCTGGTTTAAAAGTGAATCTCTGCGCATGTAGACAGCAAGAGATTTGAGCTTTTCACCCATTTATCACAGTATTATCACAAACCGATTGCATGTAATTGCCAACTTCATCACATTCGGTCAAACTGACAGCAGATTGACAATAAGATGAAGCCATTCTATCACTGTCTTGCCAGCTTCAAAGCACCAAAGTTCCATTGAAGATGGCAAATGACTCCAAATGTTTGCAGACCTGGTCTTTTTTTTTCTTTGAAGCAAAACATTTCAAAAAGCAGCAAGCCTGCAAGTTCATTGCACATGATCACAATAATTCTGTTTGTCTATGGTATGGTGTCAGCTAGAGTAGCTGCAGCAATTAATTGGTGATTCCAGCTGTGAGTGTGAATGGTTGTATCTCTATATTAGACTTGCAATAGACTGGTGACCTGGCCAGTGTGTAACCTGCCTCTTGCCCTGTGAGACAGAGTAAACAGGCTCCAATCCTCGATGAAAATGAATGCATGGATGGATTTTATATGTAAATGATCAAATAAGGGCATGGCTATATCAATCCACAGCTAAAGGCCAAGGTTAAAATCAGACTTGTTCTGATTTACAAATGAGGCTTTAGAAATCTGACGAAATGACACATTTGCACATGCCTGCTATACAGAGTTTTAATCATCAGGGTCCTGTTTGGTTATTATCCTAAAGTGCACTCAGGCTGCACTTCTAAAACCAGATAAAAAAAATGCTAAAAATATAAAAAACACTCCCTCCTACACCACCATAAGCTATATTTTATACTTGCGCAGTGGAAAAATAACAACTAGTAGCTTCTTCCCATGGCACCGTGATAATGAAAACAGAGCTGAGACACTAAAATATTTTGACATACATTGGAAAATTTTAACATGTCAGACACAACCCACCAAACATAAATGCATAAATGAAAAGTCTTCACTTAATTTTAATCTGTGCCATGAAAGATTTCTGAGCAGCCGGCTCCTTTCCTCACACCTTTTATTTGGTGCTTTTAAGTCCTCATATTACTGTCACTCTTGCTTGTGATTTCTAACATTTTGCTCTTCAGTCGCCCCCCCCCCCCCCCCCCCCCCCCCCCCCCCCCCCTTTTTCTTCTTTTTCCCCCCCCTCTCCCCCCCCCTTTT
>VOQJ01046648.1:126962-141888 GCA_015052665.1 Apistogramma diplotaenia | reverse complement strand
CTAAGACGTGCACACACACACACACACACACACACACACACACACACACACACACACAAAGGCTGTTGATTTCAGTAAACTGTTTCCCATTTGAGCTGTGGGAAAACAGGTAAGCCTGTGTGTGTGTGGTATGTGTGGATTTTTTATTGTCATTGCAGCTGTAATCCAATTCCATAAAGATGGGCGGAATCCAAACTGCACACATTGATTGTACTCTAAACTTCCTAAAACCAGCAAAGATAAGAATCTCTTTTTAACACAATAAAACTGCTGGACTAATGACTTTTTATTACCAGATAAATCGCATTGTGTACATATATTCCTATGCTTTGTGCTGAGCTTCCCCACTTCAATCCCCTGCTGTGTGCAATCAGTGTTACTCTGTAAGCTGTCTTTGTAGTTAAAACTATTAACTCTATCTACACCAGTATGCATGTGTTTTCCATCCTGAATCTTCTTCTCTATTGATATCAAAGCTTGTTCTCCCATGAAGACAACCATTGATTGGCTCCTATGTGGTCCCAGTAAGAGGGATTCCACAGCATCAAGGAATAAAGAAGCAAGGTGGAAAGAAATCAGTGCCTGATTTTAAGAGAAGAACTTATCATGGACACTAAGTAGACACATGAAAAATGAGTTGGCTCTTAACGCACATGCAGGACAACTGGTCAAAAGAAGACAAGGAAAGCGATGTAATGTGACCAAATAAGCAGGAGGAGGAAGGGGAATAATAGCAAACTGGTCTAACTTGATCATTTTTGTACCTTTTTGCAGGTATCAGGGTGTGTGTGTGTGTGTTTGGGAGGTTAAATCTGTTCTGTCTAGATTCTCCTTGCTGTGCTCTGTCAGCAGCTGCAACTTCATCATCATGTCAACCTCGTCTTTCCTTTATTTCTCGTCTGTCTGAATGTGCTGTGTCACTGTCCTTCAGAGGCGTCGCTCCCTCTGCTGTAATTATTCTGTCCTCTCTTTGTGCAGCGGTGTGTCTTTCTGCTAAAGCTCTCGCGACACAGACCAGAAACGCTGATGCCGTGTGACACTTTATTCCACAGTGTCAGCTTAGGTGCAGGAAAGCAGGTGACCAAGCTTATTTGCCGTGCGAGATTAAAAATGTGGCGTTCGGCAATGCGGAAGAAAGGGAACATCATTTCAGTTGAACCATCGTCAGCTTTGGCTGTAGAGGAAGTTTGTGTCATGCAAAATGTTAATCATTGCTTTCAATCTTTCTCTTTCTGCTTCATTAGAGCCCCAGCCTTGGCTCTGGGCTTGGCTACAGGCTTGCTTTCGGGATTGCAGGGGTTTTCTATGCATTCCAACTCTGTGCTGAGAATATGGCCTCCGGTGCCAGTCAGAAGGGCTCATTCATGCTGAGCACAATGATCCCGTTTGAGACACAAGTCCTTGCCCACGCTGTTTGATTGGCATTATATTCAGCTTCTATTTACTTCATCCATTATGCATAGAGTCAAATCTGTTTAGCATTAATGACTTTCTCTTGTTTACTGGCTTCTTAATGCACAAGGATCAATAAACGGAGACGAGCAAAGAGATATTTAAGAAAAATCCAAATTAATAATTTCTTTGTAATATATTCATTTAAACGGTAGTGGTTTGAATCATTTGTTAAGCCCTACTCTGTCTAGATTTGCTACACCTGTGACGCTATCTATTCTCACTATGCTTACAATAGGTTTACACCCTAAAACCTTTGATCACTTACATGAGATCTTGGCAGATTTGTTCCCAAATATGTTGGCTAATAAAGAGCAAGAAAATGTGCCGACAGTAGCCTACAGTTTACAGTACATTCCAGTAGTACCGCCCTTATTGTGGCAACATGTGTAAAAATTCAACATCTGATGGATAACGAGGTCACAGTGCAATCTAAAGATTTTCTGTATTTTCCAGGTTAAACATTAAAGTTGTTTTGCTGTAGTCTGCACTGCAAAACAACTCAGTTATTGCATCACTGTTAGAAACAGCTCTGAAATATTGCTGGCAAAATATCAGTCCCACCCCGACCTTTCAGAAATGCCACGTGCTGTCGCTCATCTTGTGTACAAGGCATTGGTTATGGTCTGCTGCCTCTGAGGATTATCGGTGGATAAGAAAATCATACGCAATTTCATTGGCTTAATCATAATGAACCGAAGCCAACATCAGAAGAGTAATAACAGCTTTGTCATTACCGTCTGTTTGTGGGAACTTCTCATGTGGTTATTTTTGGAACTGGAGCTACAATTAGGTTCAAGAAGTCATGAGATTTTGCCAAAGTGGTGGAAATATAAATGGCTATTAATAGAAATGTTTTACTGAGGGGTGATGTGCAAGGAATTAAAACAAAGCTGCTTTAGTTTAAGAAATAGTTTAAACAACTTTATTTGTGTGAATTCAGTGTGTGTAATTACAGCTGGCTTAATGGGATTTTTGCCTCTTTGTACCCATGCTGCATCGAGGGTCCCTCTTTCACATATCTTTGCTCAATCTATAAGACCAATCAAGTCCAGTTGATTGTTATCATAAGGAGCTTCCTGTGAATTTGTATTGTGGTCGTAATAACTGTTCTGGTGGGACTCAGTCGTACGTGGCAGTTGGACAGACAGGCTATTGATTGACACATTTGAGAGCTCCTGCCTCCTGCCTCCTCCTCCATCCCCATGACCCTGCAGGTCATGGGGGTGGAGGAGGAGAGAGAAGGTGATTGTGACAGCACACAGAGAAAATGACTGCTGCCTGTTGATATAATCTACTTCAGGTCACAGTGATTACAGTCTGCACTGCTGTTTCGATCTCAATTAAGGGCTCTCATCACTCTTTGATACTAACTTTATTTTTCTTATAAGTATGCCTGGTTGCGGCATACCTGTTCGGATCGATTGTGGAACTTAATTTTTGCCATCTGGCATGTGGAGCATGTTTAAATGGCCTGTTATAGTCATTCTCCTCTGGAGGATAATTATCCCTGCAGCAACAAACAGGAAGCCTATAGTTTCCATCTCTTCCTGTCTCTATGGGACGGGGGGGAAGGGTGGCTGGTACTGTTCAGCTTGAGGATAGCAGCACATCTAGCTACCCAGCTGGCCTGCCCTCATTAGACGTGGGCCAAAGAGCATGCTCAGATCATGCTTATCATCATATGCTGGGGGCTTTGTAGGGTGCCTGCTGGTAAACACAGAGGAATGGTGATGTACACATTTTATGAGGCAAGAAGCGTGTCTTTTTGTAGTTGAAAACAAAGACTGTCACAAGTTCATTGCACCAGTCATGTTCAGAAACAACAACTGTCTGTGATCTCAGCAAAAACCCAACTGAAAGACATTTGACTGGGAGTCCGTAGAGAAAAGGGAGCTAAAAAGAAAGTGCATGCTTACAATGCCAATATTGCTGGATGTGCAAAAGCAGCTGCTTAAAGGTGCTAAAGCAGCTAATGACAAAGCTGGCAACAAGCCAACTAACGTGCATGAAGCAATTTGCAAGTGATTTTCAGATCAGTGTCGGGGTAAATAAAAAGATAACAGATGTATAATAATATATAAATGTTATGTTATAAAGAATCTCCTGGTTATCTTGTTCTGTTAAGTGCTATGTAGAGAATAAACAGTATCATATTCCCATGTTTGCACTACAAGCTGGAAATGAGGGTCTCATCTGGTCATCTTGAACACATAAAACCTTTACAAGGCCTTTTAATTTTCACTCTGTTATGTTAGTGACAAAGCCATCACTCTCTGGTAATTGCCCATTATGGAAGGACGGTAGAGAGCGGAGACAGATGCATCTGGTCTCAGTAGCCAGTATCCTCTGGGTCAAGCATGAAAACCTCACACACATGCACACATTTTATCACCACCATGAACATATGATTAAAGGGGTGTGACTTGGCATGCTAATACATTCACGCCTTTCCATTATTTATGAGTTACATCTGAATAGCAGTTATCTCAATCTAAGGCAGCCATGCAAATTAATCTTAGCTTACTTTGCTTTCTTTGTGTCCTTTTGGGCAGATTTTTATTTAATCTCATCATTATAGGATTACAAAGGGCAGCCATCTCTATTTTAATTTCCTTTGTGTTCCGCTTTTGTATTTTTTTCTCTGTGTAAGTTCTGTAAGTTACATCAGGACTGACAGCACGTTGAGGCTCAGCTTTGGGGAGTTTGTGCAGTCAAATTTAAGGTAATAAAGTGCACGTTTTAGGAAAATATTGACAGAAAATAAGCAAAGGCAAATAAAACAGTTTATCATAATGTAAAATTTGTTCAAAATGGGTTGTAAAAATGTAAGACTGCAGATGAATATTAACTGTTACAGTTGGTTAATTTGTATCTCTCACTTCTCTATCACACCCTCCCTGCTTCCGCCACCTGTCTTCATTGGTGATTTACTGTGTTTCTACTTTCCTCTTTTTTTTTTTCTCCTCCCACCTCGGGGTGGTTTTGTCCTTGCTGGTTTGCCCTCAAAGCGTTTTAATGGATCGGCTTGAAAGTGACTGAATAAATATCTTGTAAGACGACATGTCCCTCCTCCCTCCCTGCAATTGTGTGCTTCACCAGGTGATTCTTGTTTCCAGGGAACCGGTTTGTGCAGTGACAGGGTAGATACTCCCTGGGTTGACGGTAAACAGACTACAGAGCTTGCCAGCCAAGAAAGAAACCCGTGTCCCGTAAATTTCTCGCAGACATGGATCATACAGAGTGGGAAAGATATTCTGAGATGGATAGCCATTATGTGGTTAATAGGATGGGGAAAACCCAACTATTTATGGGAGGAGTTCTTGCCGGTACGGTAAATATTTATTCATTTATTTTTCAAAAATACTTACAGACACAAAAATAAATAAAGGATCCAGAAGGGAAGAAAATGTTGATGAACCACTGTTTTGTAAAAAGCAACACAAGGAAGTGCTGCTTTTAACACAGAAATCCACACACAGGTGCTGTTAGATAAGCCGGCGTAGGGACAGTCGTGTTAAAAGCATTTTAAACATGCAGCTCGCCTGTCGAGGTAAATTATGTAAGAGCTTATTAATAACCTTTCACAGCTTTCATGTGAAAGGTGAAGCAGTGCCGTGTATCTCTCGCTCACATGTTACCCGGTGCAGCTGCAGTGCTTTCATGCTTTTTGGACTTTAATCTGAGACTTATGGCACACACAAGAATAAACTTGTAGCCAACATCTGAGGCTGCGCATGTCAGCAGCATCAGGTAACTGTTATTGTTCCAAAGCAAATATTTGAAGATAAGTAAAGATAGAATAGATTCAACTTGAGTTACAATACCTTTTGTTTTAGTGTGTTTCTGCATGTTTACGTATAATAACTTTATGTATTTGGTTTGGAACCATACTTTTAGTACTGCTTCTCAAAGGCCAGTCCAAGTTTGAAGGTCATTTTAAAGGCCAGTTTTATTGCACAATATGTGCAATAAAGCCACTGTATGTGCAATACAGTATTTAAGTACAACATGGCAATATGATGTGCAATATGAGCACAAACTGCTCAGGTACCACTTTTATACTTTTATAGTTATTTTTATTTTATTTTATTCAGCTTTCTTAAACTATTCTATTTATCTGTAAATGTACGCTGTATGGTTTATTTTGTGACCTCAGAATCTGAATTTTGTTCCTGTCATGTTTTACATGAGAAGAATAACAGTAAAACCTTTGACTCCTTCAGTCAATGTAGATAAATCCTTTATTTCTGCTCTGGTTAGCATCAGCTTCTAATAAAAAAATAAAAAACCTGTAACACATGTGCTGTGAATTATGTGAATATCTGTTTACACTGGTGAAAATGCTGGAGAGAACACAGCACTGACTGTGAAAAGATTAGGGGTTAATTTTCAGTTTGATGGTTAGACTCGGGTCAGAGTTCATTTGGTGTTTCAGATGGCAGCCGTCTATCAGAGCACTTGTGTTGCTCTGCAGCAACAATCAGAAGACTGATTTGATAAAAGGTTTGTTTGCGCCACTATCTGATGATGCAGTATGGCATACTGTATACACAGATACATACCTGAAGATGAGATTGACTGTAAATTTACTGTCGCTGTCAAGGAGAACTCCTTGACTCCTCTGATTACTGACCTACTGTGTGGTAGCATTAAAGTCTGGGTGGAAGTGCAAAGAGCTGCTTAGAACATAACACATAAAATTTGTTTTTTATTCACCTCGACTGCCATGAGAACAATTTGCACCAGGCTGCCACCTGTATTGTTGCATTTTCAACGCGTTCTGCAAAATAGGAGAAAGAAGCTCAAAGGCATAAATTAGATTAGTCTTAGATTTCAGTATAACTATTTCACAAGATGATGGAAATGCATAAGTAGAGCTATTTTTTACCCTCACACCTGTGCAGTTTGTATTTACTGTAACTGGCATTTTATGTCTAAGAACCACAGGCATAAGTGGAGTCATTTTAATGAGGTCTTGAGTTCCTGTTGATGTAAAATCGAATTCTCTTTCACCAGCTCAGCTGTTCACAGGAAACATTAATTGGATGATGTGGATATGCTTCCTAGTTTCATTCTCACCATTAAGACTTTATAGCAACTCATGTCCCGTATAACTTCTCAGATCCTACACTGCAAACAACCAGTGTCCGCTTTGTGCGTGGATATGTGCATATGATGTGTGTGCTGCAGTTATCAGACTTTTTATGTTGTCAGGCCAGTAGCAGGACCGGTACACTGCTGGACCTTTGTGATTGGGTGTATCCACCGAAGTGTTGGACATTTTTCTATTTGGTTTGTTTTCAGTTTTTGGCATCATAACACATCCCCCACTTTAGGAAACAATAGACATATAATGACTGTGGTCACACAGCTGACAGTCGGCTGGAGGAGGGGCCGTGGTAGGCCGTCTCTGTAGAGAAGATATGTACATAATGCTTTTCATAAGCTGCTTACATTTGTCATATTTTCAATAGGGAACTTGTCTGGGGTTCAACTTGTGTACTCTTTAGTAAGGTGTGTGTGTGTGTGTGTGTGCGCGTGTGTGTGCATGCATGTGTATGTGTGCATGTGTGTGAACAGCAGGCAGGCCTGTCATGAGGACTCCAGATGGTGGGTGGAGAAAGCCCTCTTTTAATCCCTGAGCCAGGATATTATACCCCCCCCCCCACTCTCACACACCCACACACAGTCACAACGTCATCTGTATTTCCTCTCCACCATTAGTACAAACCCCCCCGCCCCCCACTGAGATTGTCTGCTTTCTTTATACGTACCATTATCCACACTCAGTTCACGCACTGCTGTGTTGTATATTATAACTGACACCGAACTAAATACTTGGTTTAAAATCGAGTTGGGGAACAATGACAAGTGATGCATGGATGGTGTTCAAAATTCAGCGTGCTTGTGTAAGACGATTGTCACCCTGTCATGTTGTCTTCTCTGTGTTTTTGGCAGGAGCTGCAGTTTCCTTACAGTCTGAAAACATTGCAGCTTAATGTCAACAGCAGTTTCAATATTTAGACTGTAATGAAGCGAAACCACTGACCTACACATGGGTAGATTGCCAACCTTGGCTGTCTTGCACCGTTACCAGCCTTGAAGCTTGCTGCTTGCCAGTCTAAAAATATTTAAAATCACAACTGTCTTTATCAAATTTAATGACAAGCCATTCAAAAGATTTTGAGACTGAGAGCTTAAGTTAAAATTGCTGTTAGGCAGAAGGAAAAGAGGAAGACCACAGAAGATATATGGATGCAGAGGGTTGGTGTACCAGAAGAGGATGCTGGGAATAGGGTGAGATGGAGGCAGATGATATAGAGGGAGCAGCCAAAATAAAGAAGAAGATGATTATTATTGCTGGACAGCGAAAATATGATGCCAGCCCATTTTTATTTTGTACTACAGCTGTTCTGTCCTACTGTGTGTCATTTGCTCATGTTGCTACATGTCAGCAGTGGAACTGATTATCCCACAGCTTTGATGCCCGATACCAGATCAAATTGTGAGGGCATAGGTTTGTGTTCGTGCTGCTCTGCTTAATTGTATCAGAGCTGCGTGTGCGAACATGGGTGCGTGCGTGGTGTGTGTGTGTTTGGAGACTTGAAAATACTCACGAGACCTTCATTGTTTTTTACGACTAGCTATTTTCTCTTTAATCTTTTATGTGCATATTAAACGGCTGTTTTGAAAGAGCATGTGCGCTCCCCACTGACGATGGCCTACATATCACAGACAGACTAATTAGGGTTTCTCTCTCCAAGGGCTTGTATATTCCCTTTCATTCTCAAAACAAACATGAGTGTACTCCAGATTTTGATAAATGCAGCTACCAGAAGAGTGCTTCAAAACTCAGATATGAATCTCTCCGGCTCAATGTATAACCACTTCATTGCCTCTGCTGCTATTTAGGCTAGAAATCCCCTGGGAGCAAATAAAATGGTATGGTATACTCACTCCTGTTCATTTTTAGCTTCTGATTTTCTGCACCTCACAAATAAAGCATGGGGTAGCCTGAAACTGCTCGAAGCTTCTGTGTCATATGCAGGTCAACTTTTAAAATAGCCTCGAGCCTACGAAAAGTGTGTGAGCTTGTCTTTCTGTTGACTCTTGTGTTGTAGAGAGGAAGGACAAATCTACCTGTTGCCAGTCTGAGAACGATGAAGAGGAGGCCTGTGTGGCGGTGAAAATCGAGCAATCCACAGGTAGGCTGCATCACCGCCACTCATCTTTGCAGTCTTTCACGTGCTTGTGTGCAGGGTTTTTGAACAATGCTGTAAATTTTCTTAACTTAAGATCTGTGTGCGGGTGTGTGCATGTTTAAGGTCTCTGAGCCTCCCATCTGTCTGTGTTTGAGATGCGTGTTTAACACAGTCCAGTTTGTGCATCTTCTCAATCCTCTCTTCTTGTGAGTTGTGGGAGGTTACCAAACTTCCTAAATCCGAGTAAATGTTTCACGTCTTCTAAATAAATCAGCAACAGTGAGATGAACGTTAACATGCACAGCAAGGATGCAAGATGATGCCGTGAAGGGCACTACGAACCAATCTTCCTGCATCTCTCTACCACGCAGGGGTGTGAAGAAAGCTGCGAGTCTCTGCTCTATTTTTACAACAAACTCGTGTGTGCGCTCACGCTTGCACGTATTTGTGTGGCTCATGGTCTGCTTCTTTTGATTAATGGATGCTTACCTCTAGCCCTCTGTCTTCCCAATTTTCTCTGTTTTCATCTTCTTTTCTTTCTATCTCATTCTCTCCTGTAAACCCCCCCTCGCCCTTCACCCCATCTTCTGGGTTTTCATCTGTCCTTGCTGTACTTGTCTAGTCCTCCCTCTTCTTCGCCCCCCCCCCCTCCCCCCAGCCTATGTGTTTCTGGATTTAAAGCAGACTGGGGTTGTAATCTCGCAACAACCCTTGGATTAGAGAATGATGCAGGGTTAATCTGATGAAGGTCTAGCAGTTGAACAGAAACAGCAACCTTGTCTGGCGCTAATTGTTATACAGTATGCCACGTTGTCTGTCAGGCTCTCTCACAGTCTGTACCAGCATGATTAGCACATTGAATGCCTCTTATCCACAGAGGCTACTTGCTGTTTTACACGATCAAGTGAGGTAGGGTTATTTGGTGCATGTGTGTATGTGTGTGTTTTTGCAAATGTGTGACTATGCATAAATAACGCAATAGGCAGCAGTTAGTTTCACAGTTTCTGAAGCTTTGGGTTTATTTGGGGTTTTTTGTTTGTTTTTGTATTTTTTCATTTAAAATGTGAAAAACTTTTGTCCTTTTACAAACAACCAAAATAATTTTATCTGGAGCGAGTTCACTCCAGTACATATGCAGTAAGTACATTATAAGAAGTATAAGAAATCAAGTCAACAAACGGAGATATTTTCTGCAGATTTGTACACTGATCAGCCACATTATTTAAACTACCACCCTAAAATATTGTGGGCTGCCCTTGTGTTGCCAAAACAGCTCTGAACCGTCACTGCGTGGACACTGGACCCGCAAGTGTGGCATGTTTGCCACCAAAACACCGGCCGTGGAAAACTGTGTGCTGGGTGGGGGCTCGGTTTGATTGGGATCAGAGGTTATTTTTTTGTGCTCCTCCAGCTATTTGAGCCAAACGTTCTGCTGTGCAGAGGAGCTTTATCATGCTGTGGAGGGAATGCTGTTAACAAGGAGAGACGTGCTTGTTCTGCAGCAAAGTTTAGGTGGGTGGTATGCATGAAAGTAACATCCACATGAATCCAGGACCAAAGGTTTCCCAGCAGATGATGATTTTGTGCCAGACTGATCAGTGGTTTTAACGTTGTGTTTTTGTATGCGCATACACGATGGACATGACAAACATGATAAATTGGGAAATAATTCTATGACAGTGGGGGGCCAGCCTGAAAGCCACATTAAAAATAATAATAAATGTAAAATAAAGTCACATTTATCACTGAAATACATGCGCTTTTTAATACACAGGTTTTCAGTTCCCACCATCCTCTGCACCTCAGGATTCAGTGTGAAACAATCCTGCACTAGCAGGATCTCAAAAGATATTTTCCTAAATCAAAGACATTTGTCTCTGTTACTTAATGCAACACTAGCCTGATGGTGAAGTGAGCTAAGTACTGCAGTCCTGTAAACACAGGCAGTATAGATGGAAATTGAACTCATACTGGTCCAACTGGCTTAATGAAGGAGAAACATAATTTATATTCATTACAGTGCTGCCCTGCTTGAGAGTGTGTTGCCACATGTTTGCAGTAAGCATGATGACAAGACGCTTTGGAGGTGTTGGTGAATTTCCTGTGTTGGTTCTGTTTGTGTGTGTGTGTGTGTGGGTGTGTTCTTCATTTTTTTTAATATATGTATGTGGTGGTTGAAAGCTGATACATGCTATATAGTTCAGAGCAAGAGCAAGCGCTTTTCACCACACAGACACCAGGGACCAGGCTCTGCAGCACAGGACACACACAAACATGGAGAAGCCTGAGTTGCACTTCCCAATGGTGACTTCTGTAAAAGGTACATCAGTTTATGCTCATATAGTCTCTTTGTGATACTTTGTTTCATTTTGATGAAAGCCTAACTTTGATGCTTTAGTTTGTGTTATTTGCATCAACAGTTTTGCTCAGATATCTATTTTTTACTGCTTTATATGTGTGCATAAGTAATAAGGCTCAAGAGGGTGAGCTGATTTAAATAAAAGATTAGACACTATGGGGTTTCATTTAGATTTCAGCAGTTATCTGATAGAACTGCAGTGAAGCTCTTCAGGCTGCAGGTTGTCAATCATTGATCAGAAGACTCACTAATAGCAGTGGCAGACAGAAGAAGCAGTGCTTTGGCTTCTGTAAAAGCAAGTCTGTCCTTTACTAGTGGTCCTGTTTCACTTTCTGCTCTTTGCACTACGGTGGGATTTTGAACAATGAGTTCAACAACAACAGGAAGCTGGAAAGCCCGTCGGTGATGTTGTGGGGTAATTTATTGTGCCATTATTCGAAACTGTATATTTCTTGACTGATTTAGTCCTGTTCTCTGAAATAAATCTGGATTAATATGGTTATTATAGGCACTTGTATCTGCTCTTGCTCTTTCTGTAGGTTCGTAGCTTTTTAAGGCCTAAATCTGCAGATCACACATGTTTAGGGGTACAGAGTTCATTTCAGGAGCTGTGTGTGTGTGTGTGTGTGTCCTTTTTAAAAGCCACTTAAATAAGGCGTGTGTGAGCGAGAGCGAAGGAGGAGTCTTTTGCTCTTCTGTAAATCTCCCTCCTGAGCTGAGTCACTCTCACTGCACTGCCTGGGAAGATTACACGGACCCTAAACTTTTAGCTCTTCAGGGATACACACACACACAGTCAGACACACAACAGTGAAGATTGAAAGTGCAGCTGTTTTTCTCAAACACAGGGTGAGTTCATTCACTGGGATTTTTTTTTTTAGTTTGGGAGAATAGTTTATATATGGATTATCTCTGCTGAGTGCAGTCTTTTCTCACTTTTTATTACATGTGCTTCTAGTAGTTATTGGTTATCTGATCGCACTTTCAGTGCAATGAGAACGGTTTTTCACGATTTCATGCTGCTCTGTTATCTTTTATGGGACTGTTGCAGTGTTTACTGTCTAAACCGACTCTTTTATACAATGAATATTCTATACTTTATGCATAAAGTTGCACGTATTTGTGTGGCTGCTTCGTGGCCCAGCGCAGACTTAAGTGTGACAGGTTTTTCTAAGGTTGTTTATCTGCATTCTTCTCTCATGTTTCTTGACACTGGTGAGACTGTAGAAGCCACCCAGACATTATTTTACATGCCACTGAGCAGAATCAGAATATGTAAGAAAAATAAAATAAAGCCTCTCAGACTCTTCTTGTGATCTTGGTGTCACACCTGTGGGGCAACGAAAGAAGACACAACCTCAGTTTCAAGCAGTTTCTGCCACTCCTGTGATTGCACGCAGTCGGGTGTGCCTTTTTAGTGTTTTTTGTTACCTGGTGCTCTCACACCTGAGTATCATCACATATTTTGTCATAGCAGAGGCAGAAAGAGTGACACAGAATGGGGAAATGTCACGTCAGGCAGGTCTGAAATCAGGTGACAGTATTCCAGGAAGGTAATGATGTGGTGGTGGAAATATCTCGAACATTCATTCAGTTCATGACTTCTGTACTGCAGTTTTTTCATTCATACCTGCAAACCTGATGACATGCCCACTGCCTTGGCTGCAGTCTGCATTGTCACCAGCTAGTCCTCTAAACTAAACTCCCAATAATTTGGGAATGTTGCTCAAATGTATGCATTTAGTACACAAACATAAAGGCACAAGGATACTTTTAGGCTCTGAAGTGATGAGTACAGGTGGTTGTTTTTTTTAATTATTTATGCACACAGCGTTTCCTCATTCCAACCAAGATCCATCCATTTTCAGGGTGCAAGAAATGGACTTCACATGTTATTAATACTTATATTAAAAATAGATTTTGTTCTGATATGTAAGGGTTTAAAGAACAAACTGGGAGAACTTGATGTGTGTGGAGCCGAGCAGTTTTTGGAACTGATTTGGATGATCTATTTTTGGACACTGCTTGTTTTATTGTTGTTCAGTTCAATTCAATTCAATTTTATTTATACAGCACCAAATCACAACCAACAGTCGCCTCAAGGCGCTTTTTATTATAAGGTAAAGACCTTACAATAATTACAGATTAAACCCAACAATCAAAACGACCCCCTATGAGCAAGCACTTGGCGACAGTTGTTGTTTGTTGTTGTTTTGTTAGTTTTTTGCAGGGTAACATATTGTGCTGAAAAGATGACTTCTTTCAGTGTGCAGAAAATTTACTCCACTGCTATTATTATTTTCCAGAGCTGAAAGGCTCGTGGACTGATGGTGAATTTGTTGATAGTGAACCTTCGATCTCAGTGCGGTGAAATAAATTTTGCATCTTCGCAAAGTAAAAGAATGGTTTCCAAGGTTACAAGACTCTCAGTAATGCAACAAGGACAAAAGTCAAGTCTCAGTTTGACTAATCAAGTCTTCATTTCCTGGATTGGAGCAACAATTGATTTAACAGTGTTTTGGTTTCTAGTTACCTTTTTACTGTAAAAGCACAACAGCATTAATTCTCGTAACCTTTAAGTTGGGTTCTGATTTGACATCCAGCCGATCCATCTAGTTTTAACATCAACGAGTCTCCATTCCAAACAGCAGGCCTCCTTCCCCATCACACAGATGAGGATTAGAATCAAAGTGCTTCGGCAGCATGGTGTCTGGCTGCTTCTAATTTACTGCACATGGTGGTCTGTCACTTGTGCCAAGACACTTTTTATGAGATGCCAGAATGAGCGTGTTACTGAGCAACAATTTCTAACAAAGTACTGTAGTTATGACAAAGGAAATAGAGTTTATCCTGTTTTTTTATATATACTGTAACAGCCCTGGTTTCATTTCCTTAACCTAAGATAAATGACAAAATCTTTTTCTACGTAGTTGACAGAAGAATTTATCTCTGTGAATCCAAGCAAAACATTTGAGCATTTTTCAGACTCATATCTTTGTTTATCGCTCTTCTCTTGACTTGAGCGGCAACATTTTAACGTTAAAAATACCAGCACAGCTTACAGGTATTTCAAATGTTGCTGTTCAAGCTAAAAGCTGCAATGCAAAGGTGATTTTTAGCTGAGCGACTGGTGTTTGACGCAGTTTCTAACAACCCCTGGAAGCAAGCTGGACTGTGGATAGTGGACCTCCTGCACTCAAGAGTTGAGATAAATGCCACATGCAAAATGCAGTTTACAGGCTTCATTTTGGACCGTGTACTTATAATGTGGTGCATAATGTTTTGCAAGATGTTTTCTTATGATCTCTTAATGTGGTGGAGAGTGGAAGCCAAGCACCTAATCATGCAAAATTCCTGAGGCCTGCCTTCATAACTGATTGGTGTTTTTGGGGCCATGTTTAAAAAGACTGCCCTCCCAAACACAGCGTGGGACCTTTTCCAGTCAGACAGTTGCCAGACTTGTTGTCTTTAATTACGGTCAACCTTTAAAAATAGAAACTGTAACTGTATGATTCTGTGGTTGTATTTTTCTCTTTCTCTTTCAAGATTGGTGAGATAAAGATCACTCTAGTAAAGGCAACTATGAAGCTCCAAGGACCAATTTGGCATGGAGTAACAGTATTTTTGTAAACAAGCTGCATCTGGAAAGGTACACCACATATATAGTACAACAAGCTTTTGCTCGAAGACCAGATTTCTTACCCCAAGGCTGCAAACAACGCTTATTTACACTATCAGGTTATCAACTACATACTTTATTTAATATACTATATGTATGACTAATCTAATAATGTAATAATGTAGTAATAACTTTTAAAAAAAGTGTGTGGGGGGGGGGGGGGGCCTTTAAAAATTATGGCGTTTGAAAGAACTTTGGAACCCCCCCCCCCCCCCCCTTTTTAGTTTTATT
>VOQJ01046648.1:113616-126942 GCA_015052665.1 Apistogramma diplotaenia | reverse complement strand
AAAAAATTAAGATAGGGGAGAAAAAATAAAAAAAAAAAGGTGGAGGGGGGGGGGGGGGGGGGGGGTCCTTGAAAATTAGTGCAGTTGCAAGCACCTTTGGAACCCGCCTCCACCTCCACTTTTCAGTATCATGTATGTTTTCTTTGCTCTGGAATGGGGATGAAAGGTGTCCTCAGTGACTGAGAATGTGGCATGACTGTCGGGCTGATCTACTGGTGTTTTCCCACACTTCTCTCCCTGGGGTTTATGGAAAATGGTCTGAAAAAGCAAAGCTATGCTGTGAGCAGCAGTTCTCTGCATGAAAATTGCTTGTTGATGTTAGAGGTCAGAGGAGAATGGCCAAACTGCTTCGAGCTGATAGGAAGGCAACAGTAAGCCAAATAACCACTTGTTACAACTGAGGTGTGCAGAAGAGTATCTCTGAATGCACAACACGTCAAGGCTTGAAGCAGATGGGCTACGGCGGCAGAAGACCACTCCTGCCAGCTAAGAGCAGGAAACTGAGGCTACAGTTCCCACAGGTTCACCAAAATTGGTCAAAAGAAGATTGTAAACACATTGCCCGGTCTGACTGGTGTTGATTTCTGCTGCAACATTTAGATATATCATCGCATACATGTTATTTTATTACAGTGCTCTTTACTTAGTTATAGTCATTTTCTCTTTATTGTTTACTCACTTCATTGGCTAATCATTTCTGCCCTAATCCGCTTTACATGTTTTATAATGATTAGAGTGGAAATGCATTTCTAAAACAGAGTGAGCATGCATTTTCCTCTGTGCTCTCTATTTTTAGACATGATGGGACTGAATCTACAAAGAAATTAAGGTCCTTCCTCAATGATTTATTGCAGAGATGGAAAATTTCTCTTTCCATATTAGCGACACTGAGTGACGACCCTTCTTCACTTTCCGTACTGTAACAGGCTGACTGAAACCAGAACAAGCACAAATTTTAAGAAGTTCACTTTTTTTTCTGTTCTCAGAAGTACGAACATGCATGCTTGTGCGTGTTTAACTCTGCAATGTCTGGAATAGATTATAGTACCGTTAGCAAGTCATGACACTATACTGAGTCCTCTATACAAGCAGCACATCAACTGCTTTACTTTATTGAAATAGCACACAGCCATTAAATTGCTGCCTTAAATGGAAACTAATGTACTAATAGCTTATAAAATAATGAGAGCGCCTTCGCTCTCTCAGCAATGTTAACTCCATACATGGATATTTTAGTCTTTGCTGAGTTTTGTGTGTGTGTGTGTGTGGTGTGAGGTCAGGGAGAGGTCGATTTAGGCTTCTGTAAACACTGCCAGTCTGTGTCGGCTGCTCCGTTACATCAGTCTGCCAGCTCTATCTAAACACCGATGCTGCACCATCTGTGGCCAGCTGGTTGAGTAAAAAAAGTCTCACTGGTGCTGATCATCAGCTGGATCATTAACCGGATGATCAACTGAAGTGCATGACGCTCTCTAATATAGTCTAATATCGTCAGCTGTTTATTGCAGTTGGGAATTGTTTTTTTCCTTTACAGGGCAAACTGGAGGGGAATATGTTGGCACGCTGATCCTTCAGGCCAGCTGTAAATTTGAATAAAACAAGACAGAGGTTGTAATGGTTTTTAAAAAGAAAGCATAACCATTAAAGTAAGATTAAAAGATCTCTTGTGACTTCATTATTGTATAAATTGGAACTAATCTATTCTTACTAACTTGCAGCTGTTTCAGAATGCCTCATCTTTGGAAAGAGTTTAATGTTTAAAACAGTTGCATCAACATAAATCGTACACCACAGACGTAAAAGGCTCATGCAGGACGAGTAGGGCGGTTAATAAAATGTATTTCAATATGCAGTATTGTCAAAATTTGTCATGTATAATACCTGTAGTGATAAAATACTAAAATACAGCTAATTTTGGTTTCTTCATTCTCACTTCTTTGTAAAATATTGATTTTGATCCTATTATGATTTTTTTGTGTTTAAGGTTGCGTTCTCTCTCTTTGTGTCCTTCAGCTCTAGGCTGCAGCCCAGCGTGTGAACGCAGCGAAGCACCGAGTGTGCAGGCGTGTCTGAGTCGGGTGAGTGCAAGGACGACCAACAAGAGCAGGGGAGGGGTCAATGGAAGAGTCCCCGACAGCAAGCCCAGTCTGCAGTCTAAACCAGCAGGTACATAATAGCAAGTCACAGCAAATTCAAGCAGATGCCGCAGAATGTTAAGTTCAGAAGACACAAATTATCACAGACTTATAGTTTGGTCTCAGAGTGACCTTCATACTGCTTTTGGCGTTGGCTTGTGTTTGTTTACTCTGTAAATCTTCAGAAAAACACTATTTCCATAAGCGCTGTGTGGCACTGTTCGCATCCATAATGGTTAAAACAGAAAAAGAGTTATGTAAGTTGGCCTGATGTCAGTGAACTGAGAGAATCGTTCCTCTTGTATTTGCATTGGGTAAATCATTCAACAAAGATAATGCAGAGGACAGAGGTTCACTCTTCCTGCTGCTCTAAGCCAACCGGGATATTCAATAGCAAAGCCGCGCACTCTTTGATGAGTTCGGCTACTTGTTCATTTAGGATGTTTAGCACAAGTCCTTCAGGTGGTGTCACTTGTGACAGCTGATACTGCCCCCTTCAGCTCCAAATTGAGATTGCAGTGACATATTGCCCGATGTGGAAAATCAGTGAAGCTGCAATTAGTATTCAGGACAGTGATCATGTAAATTCTTCTGTTTTCTCCCCAGTGCCTCCAAAGCCACCGCACCTCCATAGCCCAGTGACAGAAATCCCATCCCCACTGGGCCTCATCCAGAAACCGCCACTTAGTACAAGTATGGAGGACAGAAGTGGAGGGGGAAAAGTGGGGGCTGTCAGCCGGGAGAGAGACAGAGAAAAACCCTCCAAAGTCTCAGACCTGATCAGCCGTTTTGAGGAGAACAGGTATGCGCTCTTTGTTTGCTCTGCCCAGAGGTACTTCACTGGTGGCTTTGCAAAGAACTGCTCATTCTATCATTTGCCAGTCTTTTTGTAATATTGTTTACCAAGTCTTTAGACCTTAGAGTCTTTGAATGAACTGGCAGTTTTGATGGACTGCTTCTGGTTGGAAAAAATGTCATATTTGTCACTTTGTGGCTTTTGTAATAAATTCTCAGGGCTGTTGTAATCCCGGTGACAGAAACAGGTCTTTCCTAACTTTTCCTACACCGACTATTTCAAGGATGAAAAGCAGAAGTCTCAAATAAAGTCTTCGACCGTGACTCGCTGATTATACCTCAGACGAGAGCCGCGGGGAGAGCAAGTGGAGATTAGTCTGTGGCTGACGAGCCAAGTGTTAGCAAGGGGATGAAAGGAGATTTGTGCAGGCGAGGGGAAGCGCAGGTCCTCATTCAGTTGTGGGACAGTGCTCAGTGTGAGAAGAGCGAGAGAAGCATGAGGTAGGAAATCTCTGACTAATTCCCTTTGAAATGTATATACTTTGATATTGTTGCCTCATCATTACGTTGTGATTTAGGTTCTGTATAATCTTTCCAATGCTGACCTCTATTTAACTTCCTTGTTTACGACTTCTTTTTTTAATACAACTTGTGTAAGTCTGGACTTGTCTCTGTGAGGGAGGCCCATTGAAAGTGATGAGAGGCACAACAATGGTGCCCCTTGTCCAAACAGCTCATACAGTTGCACCCCGAAAATATGCAATCTGCAGCAGTAGCAGCCCACTAAAATCTCTCGCTTCAGTCTGTCGCATTCCTAACTCATCTCCGGCCCGGATCTCTTAAAACAGAATTTCCAAAATTTTGTCTGGGACTCCAGACATTTTTCACACCTTTCATCTTATTTTTTTTTGGTGTGAAATGAGGTTAATCGCGGCGATCTGGTGCATATATTTCACACAGACATTGCTTGGCTGTGTGGATTACCCCTCTAGCGGCCCTGAAAATCAAAGAAGAGAAAGGCTTCACACAGCCTCAGAGAACAGAATTAGCCTACTAATATACTAATCTGGTTCAAAAGCCTTGGCTGCCTTAAAGGCAGCTAGGCGACAGCCACACGGCGAGTGAAGCTGTAAGTTCAGCCTGTTTTGAAACACTCTCATGTACTGGAACACTAAACTGTGCTATTTGTGTGCAAAGAGGAAGTGATGTGTGCACCTACAAAGGGAAGCAAATGTGTTGCTTCTAAAGACTGTATTAAGTGGCGTCTCTCGTCACCTAATTGTGGCATTGTCGGTCTTCCTGTGAGCAGCGAAAACACTGTTTCATGTTCCCACATCTCAGGTGGGTGGCGACCCCTCGGCACACTAATCTGTCGGGTATTTCTCCAGCCGGCCTGTATTGTATTTGTGGTTCAAGAATAGAACTGGGTTCAGCTAATCTGAGCTGAGACACAGTGGCTACTGTTGCTGCTTCTTGTGAGACTGGAAGTTGTGGAGTGTCATTTGCTGGGAAACAGCTGCACCAACTGCCGGTACAGGATGTAGAGCGGCTGAATGGTGACATTGTATGTACGTGCGCACGTGGCTGCTTCCATTTCTGTGCTGCGTTTCAGTTGTCTTGTGCAAATAGTTTTTTTCATTTCATCCCCCGTGCATGCAAAGCCTGCAAGAGAGCAGGATATATAAAGTAGGTTTTCCATGTGTGTGGAAGTAGGACAGGATTTACCTCTTGGGAGCAGTGGTGTTATACTCTTCTGCTCTTCCTATTACTCCTCCTGTCCTCCTCGGTAATGTCACACTTCCTCTCAGCTCTCAGTCAGCAGCCTAATGAGAAAGGAGGAAGTTTGTGCATCGCTGCAGGTTTATTTTTAATGCTAACACTCATGTGCAAAAGGTCTCTGCTTACTGTTGTGCACCACAGTCTCTGACAACATGCCAGCTTGAGAAGGTACTGACCAGCCTCCTGTGATTTTCCTCTTTTTTCTCCCTTTATCTCTTTATTTTTTTTTTTTTGAGGGGAAGGTTGTTAGCGAGCCCTTTATACACTCTTACCCAAAGTCACCCACTTCCTCCTTTGCCTTTTCTTCTGTTCCTCCAGCAACGCAGAGAACAAGAGGGACGGCTCACCGCTCAAACACATCAGCAAGTCTGCCAACTGCAGTCCAGCTCACCGTGCCTACCCAAAGACAGAAAATAGCAGCTCTTCGGTGGGCACAACGCAGGATGTCCACAAACCAGCGGCTAATGGGGTGCTAGTGCAGATGGAGAAGGACAAAAACAAGGAGGAGGACAAAGAGGAGAAGCATGAAAGTGTGAGGACAGAGACTGCTGAGCTTGTAAATGGAGATATGGGGAGCTCAGAACAGAGTGATGATCATTCACCTTCACAGACAGAAAGGACTGATACAGAGACTGAGAATGAGGACACTGAGACTAAAACAGAAGGTGAACATAGGGATGAAGAAGGGAGCACAGACCACAAGGTGAGTACTGAGTTTAAACATTCATTTGGTGCTCCTGGGACTGAGTATTTCTACCTATTATGCAACCCCCGATAATCTGCCTTGTTGCGCTGGTTTGTCTCTGATAGACAAACTCTCAGCAGTTATTTTCTCAGCTTCCAGTATGATTAAATCATCTGAACTACTTCATCTCTGGGTCACTCTTAACATTGTAAGGATAGAGTTTCAAGGGAAGTGTGTGTATTCCTTTCAGCACTTTGTGTGTGTCTCAGTGGGGTTTTTTTCTGTGAAGGGCAAACAGATGTCAACGTTTAAACAGCTGACTCCGTGCCTCAGTAATCTCTCCCGTGGGAGCCCATTTTGCCTGCTGTTGTCTGGTGATTATAGATATCTTAGGTTCAGATCAATCTCTGTCTTTACAGCGACGAAGACAGCTGTGCAATCTCAATATTACGAGAGCGGAAAAGCCCCTATAGTGCTCCATATATTCGCGGTGCTAGAGATGATGATTTTTTTTTTTTAATCCTCCAGACCATAATATATTTTTAGTGGTGGTGTTTATCTTGATAGGGGATTGTATCAAGTTACAACCTATCTTTGGTATTGAACCAGAAGTTGCAAATCATCTTGAGTAACTTGTAGTGTAGCTTCTCTTTGTGTTTCCTGCTACAAAACAAGTGCAAATTAATTCAAAATAACTATGGAGTGAACTGAAAAAACTCCACTTAAAAGCAGTGAGTATGGCAATAAATATCATAACATTTAACCCTCATGATTTACTGTGGACATTAACAAATAACCAGCATAATATTATTTTTATTCCAGTGATTCATTTTACTTGTCAGAAGCTGGTGCCTACTTACTCACACTTGAGCTTGACAGCTTGAGTGGAGACTTGTGTGTGCTGTGCTAATAGCAGCTAATGTAATTACATTTTGACATGGAAACAGGAAACTCACAGGTGTGTAAAAAGCTGCATTTGATTTAGGGACATTTCTGCTATTCTTAATTATGTAAAGTAACAACCATGCATTGTCTAGGAAAATGACCCTTTGAGTGATAAATCAGAAGGCTGATGCATAATACACAACATAAATCTGTAACTGTGAACATAGTTGGTATGCTATGAAGAAAAGCTAAACACTATAATTATAGAAGCCTATTTAAGTATGGTACTGTGAGTTTATGTCAAACTATATTCGATTTCAAGTAATATAGTCTTGATCCAATTGATTCAGTGTGCTTTACTAACCATAATGCCTTTGTTTAGAGATTGTATGCTTGGGAAACAAAGAACATGGTCAAACTTTGAAGGTCACCTTGAGAAAAGTAAATATGAGCATGTGGATGTATTAATGAATGAATCGTGTCTAATAGTAGTTGTTCTCGAACCCTTTAGGCAAGCATCGTTGTGCTCCTGCGATGTGTGGCTTTGTAGCTTTACTAACCACTTTCCCGAAGCTTAGTTTTATACAGACTTGTGTCTTTGTTGGATCTGGTGTCATTTCCCTTCTTCCATATTTTCATTTCCTGTTCTGAGAGCCTCCCAGTACACCGCAGCCCAGCCTGGTGTTAATGAAGCACACGCCGGTGCTCCACGCTGCTGTTGGTAACAACAGCAAAACTATGCTAAGCACAAGGCAGCAATGAACAGCCAGTAGGTCACCGTGGCATCAAACCCACAGCAAACAAGCAGAGTTATAAGCATGTTCTTGTTCACTGTTTACACATTGAGATGTAGTTTCAATTCAGTTGTGAACCAAACAGGAACTCGCAAAGAGACGGGAAGCTACACTTTCAAATAAAGATGTGGGAATCGAGTGAGTTTTGGAACATCATTAGAGTACATTGTTATCCTGCCAGTGAACTGTGTGACTTTGTATCTGTCTTTTTACCTTCACACCTTACTAATTCAGTAATTTCCAAAATAATATTAGTTCAGTTTAACCTTTGTATTGTCAAATGAGAACAGCCGTGCCCTCTGCAGGTGCTTTACGTGGCAAACTCAAGATTTTATGGTGCTATAACCAGAAATGCAACAATTCAAAGTGTCAATTTAAACACATGAGGAAAAATGTATGTGCCTTCTCTTTATAGGAGACAAATGAACAGAAGTTGTATAATATCGCCAACGAGCTCTTGCACACAGAGAAGGCTTACGTAGCCCGACTTAACCTGCTGGACCAGGTGAGGAACTCAGTGAGAGCCCACTTCTGTTTTTTTTTTTTGACCATCTTTCACTGTTAAGGGTTTAAAATTGCACAGAACAGAAACCGTTATCCACCATCACTGTGTATTTCCCTTTTCAGGTGTTTTGTGCTAAGCTAATGGAGGAGGCCAATAAGGGAACGTTCCCTATAGATGTAGTGAAGAACATCTTTTCCAATATCTCCTCCATCCACGCCTTTCACAGCCAGTTTCTGCTTCCAGACTTGGAGAAGCGCATGGGAGAATGGTGAGATTGTGTGCCATGTTGGTCTGTAACAAAGCTACTAAAACAAGGGCTCAGATATGTGCTGATGAAGCTGTTTGTGCTGATGATGAATGAGGTCAAGATCTGCAGTTTTTGAGCTATTTTAACACATGTGCACATAGGATAAAAGATCCAGTGCAAACTGCAAGAGAAAACTGACTGTGTATCGAATGTTTCTCCTTTCCTGCAGGGCCTCCACACCTCGCATTGGGGACATCCTGCAGAAACTCACACCCTTCCTCAAAATGTATGCAGAATATGTGAAGAATTTTGACAAAGCCATGGAGCTGCTGAAACAGTGGACAGACCGTTCACCTCAGTTCAAGGCTATAATTCAGGAGATACAGGTATGTGTCCAGTCAGGGAAAAAAAATGCCCTTTTATACTTGTGGCTTTTTCTGCAACATTTAATACACGAGTATGCTTCAGTGTCTGCTGTGTTATGAAGTGATTGCATGAAAAAGGCAAAACTCAAGCTTTCTGGTTGTGTCTGGACAGAGTCAAGAGGTCTGTGGGTGTCTAACGCTTCAGCATCACATGTTGGAGCCGGTGCAGAGGGTCCCTCGATATGAGATGCTGCTTAAAGACTACCTGAAAAAGCTGCCTCAGGATGACCCTGATCGACGAGATGCAGAAAGTAAGCAGGAATAGCGCTTAAATTTCCCTCTAACCGTATATTTTAGTGAATAGATTATGGTTCTGTTAAACTTCCAGGTAATCTGCCTTTTTCTATTTTTCCAGAATCATTAGAAATTATTGGAACAGCAGCTACTCACTCAAACAGTGCCATAAGAAAGTCTGTAAGTAAAGATTCCCTTAGCCAGCTGATAAAGAATCTCTCAAACACTTTTCCATTCGCTGAGATGAATACTATTTTATCTTTTAGGAAAATCTAAAGAAACTGCTGGAGATATACGAGATGCTGGGTGAGGAGGAAGACATTGTTAACCCTTCTAACGAGTTCATCAAAGAAGGCCACATCCTGAAGCTGGCGGCCAGGAACACGTCGGCGATGGAGCGATACCTCTTCCTGGTGAGAGAAACTATGTATCACAAACACCGTCTCGACTAATGAAGGACACTGCAGGGAAATATGCTGAGGCGAGGCTTTGCCCACACCAGTCAATTGAAACAAGTGAATAATTTCTTGCCAGGACCACCTCTGTGTTAGGATACATCGGGGGCACATGAACAAATCTCTCAATTACTGAGATTGCCAGATGATGTGATTAAGTTGTGTCTGTTTCTAATTAGCTGCACACAGAAAGTGCCCCGTGTGCACGATTCAGGTTACCTGCAGAGTTCAAGGCTGCACCCTCAGGAAGGAAACAGTGCCCGGAAATTCAAACTAAAGTAGTGCTGATCCATCCATCTTGCACATTTACACAACTCAACTGCAAAGTTTGTTTTTGCCTTTTCTCCCAGTTCAACAACATGCTGTTATACTGCGTTCCAAAATTCAGCCTTGGAGGTCCTAAGTATACGGTGAGGACTCGAATCGGCATAGATGGGATGAAGGTCCTGGAAACAACCAATGAGGACTACCCTCATACCTTCCAAGTGTCTGGGAAGGAGAGGACACTGGAGCTCCAGGCCAGGTAGTTTTTTAAGCCACAGTATCACACAATATGCCAGAAAGTGCAAAAACATATGTTGCCCTCCCATAATAATGCATATAATTATATTCAATTACCACACTATAGAGGATAATGTTGAATGTGTAAATGAGCGCCCCCAGTGTTCATTTTAAGATCCTATAACTCAGCACTTGTCAGCCTTTCTGCTGTTAGACACACAGAACTGTCAGATGGATTTCAACCCCTCCTGTACATTTCATGTGTTCATTCAAACTCACTGTATAGTAGATCCAGACCTCTCTCAGCTTACCTTTTACATTCAGGTGACTATTTATGATTTATGGTTTATCTCAGCCATTTAACTGTTGATGCAAGAACACCGAATCTATCAGATGCTCACTCAATGTTTTTAATTTTAACAAGCTGATTAAATTTTTTATCCAGTAGTAGCAGTTTAATTGTTTGTCCATAGTATTAGCTAACAGCTTCCACTGTTATTCACACTTCTACTGTTTTTAATGCTCTGTTTTTTTGTTTTAGTTCAGAGCAAGACAAGAATGACTGGATTAAGGTAAATAGATCAAAATCACAGTGATTTTCAGTTTAGTTTCCTATTCTTTGTTCCTTAGAATAAATATATGCATCTTTGGTCCAAATTGAAAATGGCACCACCTGTTCGTATTCTTTCCCAGGCTTTCCAGAACACCATTGAGATCTTCCAGCAGAAAAACGAGTCATTCAAGAATGCACTGAAAGATGTAGAAGAAGTGTCGGTCAGTGTTGGATCAAATTGCACAGAGTTGAACTTCCCATATGTTTCTGTGCTACCATACTGAGAGTGTGTGTTTGTTTTTTTATTTTATGGCAGAAAGCTGAGCTGGGAAAGCGTGCCCCGCGCTGGATTCGTGACAATGAAGTAACAATGTGTATGAAATGTAAAGAGCCTTTCAATGCTATTACACGCCGGAGACACCACTGCAGAGCTTGTGGCTATGTAAGTAATATTTCTAGCAGTGTGTTTAGGTCTCATGAGTTTAGTTGGGAATACACAGAGAAAACTGTGATGTTTTTACACCAAGCATGTCAGATGATGATGATTATAACCATTTTAATTATATTGCTGCCTTTATCACACTTTTTTTTTCATATTATTAAATTACCTGCAAGACTGAGCTTTTCTCTCTTACAGGTGGTGTGCTGGAAATGCTCAGACTATAAAGTGCCCCTTGTATATGATAGCAGCAAAATGAACAAAGTGTGCAAAGACTGCTACTGCATCCTGACTGGAGGGGGGAAAGCAGAAGGCAAGAAAAAAGGCATTCTTGAGGTGATATTTTTTTTCTTCAGTAAATACACACACTTCAAGTCACCAGCTATTAGGAAGGTAAAACTAATTTTGTCTAATACAAATCCTCATTTTTAAAAGTAAGGATAGGCTGACAAACACATCTCTCTGCACAGAAGATATTTCAGTAAAACAGCTTCAACAAAAACTGAAAATAACAACCATGAAGGGAGAATTTATTGCAGGACTGACGGATTAGACTGAACTAATTGTAGCCAAACAGCTGGTAGCCTAGCTCAACGAGTAAGCAATTCTTTGGCTTTAAGCCTCTGGGTGCCTCCTGTTAGCTTAGCTGCAGCTCCTCCTCGATAAACATGGTACTCATAAAACACACAACTTCTCAGCTTGTCCTGCCAACCTCACTCTGGACTGTACTGCAGTCATTAAATCCATTGGACATCTGTATCATCCCCAACATGTGCTGTCTGACAGACGTTCCGGTAGCCTGTAACTCCGGCTGGTTTCATGCAGCCTAAGTCTATCTCTAGTCTCCTTTCAATCGGAAGTGCCTAGACATCGCTGTTTCTGACCACCTGATAGCAGCCTCAGACTCCCCGAACACCATGGTTGATTGGCTTGTTGACCATTATAACCCTGCTTATTTAGCAGCCCCCCGAACCTTCTTTTGCGTGCCCTGCTCCATTATCAGATCACACACCACAATGGTTTCTGCTTCTGTTTCTATGCTAATGACACGCAACTTTATCTCTGTACCAAACCTTTTACCAGCTGCCGCCACAATCACTTGTCAGCTGACTGCATGGATGTCATCTAACCTCCTCAAGCTCAACAGTAATAAAACAGAGTTCTTAGTTGTGGCCCCCAAAGCCCCCATCTGGAAGATCTATTCATTATTTTCAAGATCCTTCTTCTCACTTACTAATACGTCAATTCCCTGGCCCCTTCAGTGCCTGTCCAACCTACGCCCATATAGAATCTCATATGCTACAGTCCTCAGCTATGGGTCCATACCTCTGGGGAAAGAGCCTTCAGTGTGGTAGCCCCCACCCTCTGGAACTCTCTCTCACAGCTTCACAACACCCCATCCCTGGACTCCTTTCTATTATATTACTATTATCTGTACCTAATAAACGTACAACTCAGTTTATGTGCCCGATTTAGAATATTCCTGTTTATTCTTGTACTGATCTGTGCTAATGTTGGCTGTGCAGATTGAAGCTGGTCAGTTTGCGGACAGCAGCATCATGTGTGGCTTCCTGCAGCACTCTGAGAAGAGCAAAATTTGGCAGAAGGTTTGGTGTGTCATCCCTGAGAAGGAGAGTCTAGTGCTTTACCTCTATGGAGCTCCACAGGTAAAACAACTGTTTAAAGCAATAAATTCATTTAGATATGCTAATTTAGCAGATCTTTTACAGTTATGTATATCTCCTATTTGACGCTCTTCTCAGGATGTGAAGGCCCAGTGCACCATACCCCTGCTGGGTTATTTGGTGGATGACAGCATCCGGCCCACAGACCCACCGGCAAGCTTCCGCATCTCCCAATCCAAGTTCATCCATAACTTTATAGCTGAGACTGAGGAGCTTAAGCAGCGCTGGCTGAAAGTGATTCGAGTGGCAGTGACGGGAGAAACGCCAGAGTGTCTTGAGACCAACGGCAGCAGCATGTCAGACAACAACAACACGGAAGAAGCCAGCACTGATAACACATAAAGGCCTGTTTTCTACAAGCACAGTGCTATCGGACTTTTCTACGTGAAAAATATGAGATGGGCAGATTTATTCTGCATGCACAAAATGCAAACACTCTCCATTCTGTCATTGAATCTGTATCTTGAAGACAGCATGGAAAATGAAGTGCTGGATAAGCTGCCTTTCCTCGATATCGCTCATGTTTCTTTATTACCCGGATTTTCTCTTGCAAGATTCACCACTAGAGCTGTGCTGGATTACTAACAATTCTGATACAATCAACACTAGAGCAGAGGGGCCTCAGGATAGATCACCTTCCCTCAAACAGGCACTATTAATGACAGCTCAAAATCATTCTTCATGGACTTGAGCCGCCTATGGATTACCACAGACTTACAAAGCACCCTGCTTAGGATGTGAATCAAAGCAAGAAATGTGGTCCAAACTAAGTCTGCTGGTGCTATAATTCTCTGTACATGTACAGTAAAAATGTGTGAACAGTTTTGTTTTTAATGTACAGAAATTAGTCACTTTTTGTTTGTATTCAATAGAAAAATCTCAAAGTGTGCTACAAAGTATTTACAGTATTTCCCCTTTTCTTTGGTTGAGAAAATTATCCCAAAACTGTAACAGTGATCACGTGGTTGGATAATGATGGTCTCAAAAACAAAATTTCAACCATTTAATTTGAAACAAATTTGCAAAGGAAACCATGTTAAAATATAATGATGGATTCTCTTAGAAGTAGAGCAGAATAGATACCAGATTTTTGGTACTATGCCAGTTTTTAATCATCTTATATATCCAAATATCAGCTTATGTGCCAATATTTGGATATATAAGATGATTAAAAACTGGCATAGTACCAAAAATCTGGTATCTATTGTG
>VOQJ01046648.1:87721-107595 GCA_015052665.1 Apistogramma diplotaenia | reverse complement strand
CTGGCAGAGAGGAAAGATTGGTTAACAACAAAACCAGAGGTGTTAACAGAAGCAAAAGATATTTAGTATTATTCAAAAGTGCATTCAGATTGGGGGCAAAGCCAAATATCACTAATAAGCTGAACACACATTCCTTTGATGGTTTAGCCCTTACCCTGCTAATCTCATGGCCATCACAGGCATCCCGACACACAACCTCCATGAGAGCCTTGCCATAGCTCTCAATGATGGCGAGGTTCTCTCTCTGCAGTTTGGAGAAACCATCTTCAGGAGCTGTGAGACGTTCCCACATTGCTTTACCTGCTGTAAATACAAAGACATTTTCCTCAGATGACAAAAACAAACGTGTCCACTGTTCCTTTGAAATGCTGAAATCACGAGTCAGTATTTGTCAGAAAAGAAAAAAAAACCTATAACTTTTTCTAACAGAAAGTCCAAAAAATACTCTGTAATTAACATATTGTCTATATGGTTCCTCTAGCGTTGTACCTGTCTGCAGAGTGTCTGGTTCTTCAGGTTTCTGGGCAATTTGCAGGTAATACAGCAGAGAGCCATACAGGTGAGCACGCAGACGCTGATATCCGCCTCCTTAAAATGTGAAAGACATTATATAATCTACTGGGATTAAAGTGTATCCTGAAAAATTCCCCCATGTGAGAAATACAGCGTCACTAACCGGTACAGAGGATGAAGTCCAGGAGTTTGCGGAGGATCAGGTGTAGGGCAGAGTTGGCGATGGAGGCAAAGCCAGAGGACGCTTCTAATCCCACCCCCTGCTGCTGCTCAGACAGCACTGATTGGCTGAGGTGAGCTGTCAGTGTGAAGACTGCCCCTGCAACAATGGGCATCAACTCTCCTGCTGCATCCTCTGATAATACCTGAATAACACACAGAAACACAGTTTGAGTTTATAAATTGCACAAATACTGAGCTCCAAGTTAAAGTTGAAGGCGTTCCTTACTGTGAGTGCAACAAAAGTATAGTAAATATCACACTAGACATTAGTGACATCCTCAATGACCTTATCATGCAGGTCCAGCAGCAGGTCTCTGATGATGAGCTGCCGGTCATCAGCGGGTATGAGATCAGCTGGACAGGCAGTCAGCAGTGTCTCCACCAGGCTCCTCCAGGACTGCAGCGCATGACGCTTTGCACTCAGACTCCGACGGACACGGTTACGTTCCACCACTTGCTGCAGGATTGAGTTCACCTCCTATGAGACAACATACAGAAATGGGAAACAAATGTTTGAGATATATTGGTTGTTCGGATATCCATGCCCCCCCTCCCCCCACTGCACCCTCACAGACAAAAATACCATTCAACTGCAACTTTCAGCTAGTTTGTGCTCACTCACTTCCATTAACAGAGGCCTCTGTCCAATTGCTGCCATTCCCTGCAGTGCGTTCACCTCAGCGACCAGCACCCTATGAAGCAACTGTGAGGAAAATCAAAACCACTTTCAGAGGAAGAGCAGACTCACAATATAGTTGCAACAGAGCAAGAAAATAAATTAGGCGTCCCATTTGGAAACGTACCTTAACGTTGCACACAGTATGTCCTTGTTCATTGACATGCTCGCAGTTGGAGATCACCTGCTCTATCTGCACACGCTCAAAGAAGTCCAGCTGCAGCAGCTCAGGCATATCTTGGCTGAAATCAATGGCATCTAGCACACTCAATAACTTCCTGCGCACTGATGATGAAAAGCAAAACAAACTGGGGTCAATCTTAAAAACAGCTCACATGAATGATTTGATAACGTAAAGTGCTGCTAGAATATCATCCTAACATCTGAATGTGGTCTCGTGGCACAAACCTTTAGAAACAGTGTCAAAATGCAGGAAACCACTGACTGATCTAGTTTCGTCTTCCATGCCTGATTCCCCATCTGAAAAAAAAAAAAAAAATCATTGTGTTTAAGGTGCATATAATACACACGCGCACACACTTTCCTGTGCGGTAATGAGGACTGTAATTTTCTAAAAAGATCATTAAAGCTTTTATTTAGAAGCACAAACGATACAAATTCCTCTGAACCAGCAGACATGGAAAGTAAAGGGCATATATTCTATGCATGTGCTGTACTTATTTACTGAAAGCAACTACATATAACAACTTCAAATCTGAAAAACTGTACAATATACATCTTAAAAGTTTTAGGAAAAAACCTTCCCCTACCTGCATGCTGAGCGTGTGGCTGGTCATCCAGCAGGAGGCTGACGAGGCGCTGCGTGTGTGAACGCTGGCGGTTGAGTGAGGTCACTCTCAGCTCGATTGCAGCCGTTTTCATGAGCCAAGACATCTGGGAGAGGGCGGCAATCTGGTTACCTGAGGAGTAAGAGGAACATAAAATCATGGTAGTGATGAGACAATGAATCCAATCCTGCTGTGTTTTCCATTCATTATTTCCTCAAAGCATGGATGCACAACTGATTTTTCATTCATGGCACTGCTTTGTTGGCATTACTTCTATAATGCCTTTTATTCAAAATCAGATCAGCAGGGATTCTGGGCTTACTTGGCAGGATGAAAGGCAGATGCTGCAGGTGTGAGAACAGAAAGTCCTGACTGGTCCTCAAATAGCGCATTGTGGGTCCAGATGTGTCTGGACAAGCACACAGCTGGTAGATCACCTGAGAGAGGAAGAAAATGAGACGGAGAAAAAAGATAAAAGTATAAATATTCTTTACAATAACTTCATCCTGCCACATGTGATACATCTCTCACTGCAAAGACTGATCTTCATGTCAAAGAGCCTAATTTGAATATTACCTGGTAGCAGAGCTCAGCCAGGTGTGGGGCCTGCTGTGTGAGCATGGGTCCTGATCTCTTCTCTGTGCCTCTCTGCAGCCGACTCAGGATGGCGTGCAGGCAGCTACGTGGGCACCCTAACACACCTGTAAGACAAGCCACCACCACAGCTAAGAGATGACCTATTTAAATCATCGGATTTCCTTTCCACTTAACACATTATGGCCCAAACTGAGTTAGAAATCATAACTGCCATCAAAATGAACAGGTTCACCATTAAGGCCACACACTCACCTGGGTCCTGGAGATTGGTTGAGGACACAGGCTTCTTGACTTCATAGCCCAAAAGATAAAGGGCCAGATTTGGTGCCTTCAACTCCAAAGAGGTGATGAGCAGGTTCAAAATGTGGATCTGGGTTTCGTGTCGGATCCTTGCCACCTTACTTTGTGAGTCCACATCTGAAGGTTAGCATTTAGGAGGAAACGAGGAAGTTTGAGTGTGGAAAATTTAAATACACACGTTTTTTTTTCACAGAATTAATAGATGAAGATCGTCTGTCTCACCGTCTCCTTTCTCTGTTCCCTCCTCTGCCTCTTCATTGTCCAGGCACTCCACAAAGCCTGCCATAAGCTTGTCGCTCACAGCCTGAAGTCGAGACACGTAAATTAACCTCAGCTTTTAAAACAACTACAGTTTAGATACACACGGCAAAAAAAATTTATTACACCCCAAGATTTCACAAAATCTTTCTGAAAGCTTTATCATTTGATCGTTAATATCAGAGAAGGAATTTTTCTTACACAGGTATAACCTTCTAATATCCACTGAAACAAAAACGAGTTTGGGTTCAAAATTCAAAATATGTCTGTCAGAAAGAGGCTAAAAAAAGAGTGCCAAGTGTTTCTAAACTGTTCAGACTTGCACGTGCCTGGTCATGGGTGAAGTCTCCCACCAGCCTAATCTGAACGTTGGGGTAGTTGGCGATGCGACGCAGAATCTTGGCACTCTGGAAGGCAGCCTGTGGGTTTGAGCTGCTGTGGTAAAGATACCTGCCAGAGACGGACAAGATCCATAACTGTGTTACAATTACTCTGAGCTACAAGCTTTAATAAAACACCTGCTATTAACCTGAAGTCAACTTTGACATTTTAAACAAGAACGCACTCGAGAAAATTACATTACAGCACAAAATCAGGATGCTTTTACCTCGCAATGTTGACAATGTGATCGGCCCTTCTGGTTTGAGGACTGACCCCCTGAAGGAGCTGCTCCAGGGGAGAAACCAGCAGAGAGGCTTGGCTCTCCCTAAGAAGATCCATGAACACTGCCTCCTTCTGCAAAGCCAAGTCCAAAAGGCACAAGCAGTGCAACACTGCTGACTCCAGGTGCTTTTTACCTGTAAGGGCAGAGCGATGTAATCTGTTGTCCAAACACACAAGTTATCTCCATTTCTCTGACAGCAGTGCATGCCTTCTCACCGGGGAAAGGTGCATAGGTGTCCAGCTGGCGCACACCCTCCTCTAGCAGGCTGAGGCAGAGAGCCAGCATGGGCGAGTCATTGAGAAGGTGAAACATGATGCTGTGACCAGGTGGCTTGTGAGCCGGGACCTGCTCACCCTGCAATTCCACAATCTCCTGGACGAAGTCAGATGGCTGGGGCTCGTAGTCCCGCAGCAGCTTGTGGAACACCTCCAGGACAGAGTCAGCTACCTCCCACTGAGAGATTAATTAGAAAAAACATGAATAAATTGAATAAATGTACAATATATACGTTTCATGTCTATAACCTGATTCTAGGAGGAAGCTTTACCTTCTCCGCAGGGTGACGATATGCTCTGGTGGGGAAGGGGAGGAATACAGAGTCACGCAAGAAGTTTAAGTAGGGCTGAAATCCGGGCACGCGCAACCCAGCCCCTAAATTAACAGGCAGGCTGCCCTCCACCAAGGTGCTGATCAGATGACAGAAGGCTCGCGTCAGCGGGTACTCTTCACAGCTCGACTCGATCTCATTCAGCTCCACCTGATGGCCGAGAAAACAATTCACAAAGTTTGTCTCGTGTCCATTTTTTAACAGGACGTTTAGCGTGCTGTCAGATTAAAGTCCTCTTTTTAGTCTCCAGCTTCTTTACTAAGAATAAGAACATAAAACAAAAATCATCTATGATGCAGTGCTATCATGTCCCAATTTAAGCTGAATTTTTTAGCCTAACATTTGCAGACAAACCGCACTGATCCCCTGTCTCCACTATTTTTCATCACGCTCACTGAAGAAGATTATAACAAGATCCAAGCTGACTGGTTGCTTCACTGACTAATTAACCACTTTGAGAAAGAGAGTTAAAGGGGAGTTGAGGGAAAAACCTCACCTCTATCCCTGCTGCTTGCCTCTGTCCTGGGGCTCGCACTGTCTGAAGGATCTGTTTGACAAAAAACAGACGAATGACAAAACAGCAAGCTTCAAAACTCACGTCAAAACATAATATTAGAGATTAAAAAAAAAGAAAGAGTGGCATTGTTTTGCTTTCTTGGAAATAAGGTTTCAAGAAGTAATACCAATCATATGAGGACTGGACAGCTGCATGTTTGCAGCCTCTGACAGTCACATCAAAGCCAAGACTGTCAGTATCACATGATATTTAACTGCAGAAATTAAGCCTAACAGGCAGAAAAATATTCAGATATTCGAGAGTGAGTGACTGTCACATATTATCATAATTCATGTTTCATTCGTACATAAGCAGCTTCGAATTAGTGGCAGACAATTTTCCCCATCAAGACTAGTGTAAACTCATGCCATGTTTTTCAAATAAATCCTTATCTAATATTGTTTCACTTCACCTGCGTGTACTCCAGCGACTGCCAGAGTGAAGCAGCGATCTCTGGTGACTTTCCAAATGCTGCCAGGCAGTGCAGGAGCTCCGCCTTCAGGATGGGAGGAATGCTGCACTGAAGTAAACCCAACATCACAACAACGGGGGTCCACTGGGGATGCTCACATAAGGCCAATCGAGCATTTTCACTCTAGAGGCGATAAAAAACAAACACCTGACTCTGACTTTGTGTTATTTTACATCACAAATAACAGAAGCACAAAATCATGCCCGTTATGACACACCCATGTGATTATGGTGGTGAGCAACTGCAAAAATGAGGTAAGTCCTTCCAACTCTCTTTGGGTGATGCCCCTGAGTGGTGGATGGCGGTAGTGAGCTGCATCTGGATTTGGGAGGTCTCGTCGCAGATTCTCATGGTAGAGCATCAGGGAGTGAAAAAAATGTTCCCAGGACACCGGACTGCCTGAAACTCCCTGGATGTTGTCACCTGCACAAATGAAAAGAGCTTTTTTATATTCATTACAACTTTTTCAAAGTTGATAGGTTTTTTTTATTGTATAAACAAATATCATGTAATAAAGTAATCAAGTTCCTTTTGTCAAAAGGGTAGACTTCACATCAAATATGTATTATTGAGAAAAGAAAATCTATAGAACAACTTTGTCTTACTGTGTGCTGCTCCATTGGTTTTAAGCAGACTGAAGCAGTAGTGAGCACACTGAGGACCATTGGCAAGGCCTTTAAGCATACGGAGATAGGAGATATACAGGGTGGAAGGCAGAAGGTCTCCCATCTGACGCACAAACTTGGACAGAACGACCTGTGCCAAAAAATCATAAAGTAGAAAAAAAAAAAACTTTGGCAAAAAAAAGAATACATGGGCATGCCAAACTCCACTATCAATATTTTTAGAAATGATGTAAACTAACAGGACATGTCCTGAACCCAACCTGTTTATGTGGAGGTCTTTGTAGGGCCATTCCCAGATAAGATCCCTGCAGGGACGTCTGTTGAAGAGACTCTGTGGGACACCAGAACTCCAAACCCAGCTCCAACCCAAATGGGTCTCTACTATAAAACTCCGCTATCTGAAAAGACAGCAAAAGGTTTCCTAACATACTTATCCTGCTGTTTGCTTTACGTTTGTTCCTAGAGATGAAAACTGTAACAGTTCCAATTATCAATCATTTTCCCTCAGGTAATGAAAAGTTAAAAGCAAAGGTTGGCTTATATGTGTATTGATATATTGAAAAAGAAAGAAAAAGACACCGACCAGGATCATGAGATGGTCCAAGTCTTTGCGCAATGATGATGGAAGCTCACCGTCCATCTGTAAGGACATGTGCACCAGACGGGCATCCTCATCAGCACGGTTACGAAGCTGCTTCACCTGAAGAAACCAGAAACATGAATAAATAAATATATAAAAAGGCAGTAGGTCAAATTATACATATCAGTCCTAACTTAAAAAAAACACCAGGAGCATCTCTTACCTTCATGGGCATAAGTGCCAGAAAGTCTGTGATGAGTGAATGGAGGCGGCGGATGTAAAACTCTTCCTGAGCAAAAGAGTCACATCCCAGCATGCCCTCCTTCATAAACAAAAACACATCTCCGAGGAGAGCCTGATCAGCGAGAGCCTCGTCTGCCTCAGTGAACTCAACCAGGGCTGCACGAAACACACAAATAGCATGAAATGGCGATTCTCTTTGAGAACTGATACTTCAGAATTAGGATGCCATTTTTAATGGAGAGTCGAGAAACGCAGTCCTTACCAGAGCCTTGTGGTAGCTGGGAAAGGACTCTCAGAGACAGAGCCCACGCTAGTCGACACACAGCCTGCAGCCCCGGAACCTTCCATGGCTGGCCATCCATCAGGCGACTGTGCACCGCAGACACATACTGTCTCTCTGTCAGCAATGGGAGTGCCTGGAGCAGATCTGGAGGAAAAGGCAGACAAGACAATCCTTAAGTATTTATAGAAGCAAAGCACTGACACTAGCATT
The DNA here is from genome assembly GCA_015052665.1 of Apistogramma diplotaenia. Lineage (NCBI taxonomy): Eukaryota > Metazoa > Chordata > Actinopteri > Cichliformes > Cichlidae > Apistogramma > Apistogramma diplotaenia. Next base: position 100,000 of record VOQJ01046648.1, on the reverse strand, counting down.
CAAGTCAGAGATACAAACAGATGTTTTTTAAATAAGACATTTCTGCAAAAACAAAAACAATTGTCAACATGCACTCACCATCTCTATCTTCGGTCCCCTGCTCTATAAAACTGACATCCAAGCAGTACAGCAGTGCCATAACCAGAGCCAAGCTAACACTGTCCAGTGAGCCATCAGCCTGAGCTGTAGCGGTCTCCAGGTGGCCTATGAGTGCCAGAGTGTCATCTTTAGACAGGGGTGATTGGCAGGTCCATGAAAACAGGCTGTCTGCCAGCGCCTGTCGGCATTCTTTGATGAGGTCAGAAACCTGGTGACAGATGTGTAAAACTGCATGTTATCCTTTCTTTTTTTCCCAGTATTCCTAAACTCCATTTTTCTATTTGAGTTGTGACGATAATCTTTGGTTAAAATGTAAACAAAAAACTAGTTCCCACCTCCTTCCTGTGCTTTTCATTGCCCAGGCCGCGTTCCTTCTGCAGGCGCTCAAACTCACGTGTCACGTTTATCTCTGAGACCAAAGTTAGGATGCGTTTGGTCAGACCTTGGCTCATGAGTTCATCTGTAAAACGTGTTGTCAAAGCCACCAGCTCTCCACTGAGGGCAAAAACAAATGGCACTGATCAACATAAGATTTAAATACAAGCAGGACAATCACTTTCTCGTCATATGGGACTTAAACTGCATCTGTCAATGTCTGTAAGTTCCACTTTTAGAAACCATTATCACCTCAGATCCAAGGTGAAGGTCTTGCCCTGCCGTGATTGAATGAGTGTGCGCAGGGAGTTGGCCATACAAAGCTTTCCATCCCAGTAGAGTAACACAGCCACGAGGCCTCGTGTCAGACCTGGAAAAAAGGGCTGTTGATGCTCACCTGTAGAAAGATGATTCCATAAGAAAAACTGTGTCAAACGTCAGTGTTTTATCAGGACACTCATAACACCAGAATCTGCAACTCATTACAGTGACATTTGATCCATGAGACAAAATGGAACAAATCTATGGCAAAAATATTCACTTTCTTTAAAATGTTTCTTATGAGTCAATATTTTTTCTTATCTTCACTTCACCTGCCAAGAGAAGCTCCAAAGCTGCCAGTTCTCCAATGTCAAAGAGATCGCTGAGGATGAACGCCTCTGTCAGAAGCTGCTCTGGAAGGAGGCGTGATCCCTGCTGACCTTGGATGGCAATGCCTTCTGTGCTGGCTTTACGTACTTTCTCTCTTTGTTCTGCACTTTTTGGCTGATAATTAAGAAAATATCAGATGTTATTAAGAGTCTCAGAGGACACACTGTAAAGTGCTGCTGGCTACATATGAAGAAAACACCTGTAACCTGCACATGAGAAGTGATAGCATTTTTAAAATTATGTTGTTTTCATCTCATCTCACCGGGTTCTTAAAAAGTGACAGAAAGTGAGGTTTGTGCTTTTTCAGCTGCAGGTCTAGGAGGTGGACACTCTCCGGCTGTTTCCTCAACACAGCTCCGTCCACCGTCTCCCAGAGCTCCTTCAATGGCCCCCACAGACTGGCTCCTGAGGAGTAGTAAATGGGCTTTCTGATATTTTGGCTCTTCAAACAGGCATGCAACCAACTTATTTCTTGCCATTTTCTCATAGCCATACTTGACATTTTTTAGTTTTTTCGCCTACATCGAGTATGTTAGTTTCAGTTTTATTTGCGAACGAACAAACCGGTCAGATGACTCGTCTGACAAGTGTTGCCATACCTCCCTGTTATTTCAGGTTTAATGGGAACATTTGTTGAGTGTAAATGAAATGGGCATAAACTAATTTCTTAAGTTAACCTCAGCAAACCCAACCGGGGGCGAGGCTAGGCTAAGTTAGCCTGACAGACCCAATAACATGTGGTCAAAACATATTATAATAGACAACTCTGCCGCTAAGACGCGCATACATCTGCGCTGTTATGCATAACAGAGACTGTGATTTTCTGCAATCTTTAAAATGAATGCAATTATTTAATGAAATAAATATCCTTACCCGAATTTACCGCCATCTGCGCCGCCATGATACGCTCACTAAGTTGGAAAGAAGCGTCTGGGTTTGTGCCGGTGTGAAATTTAAAACCATTCATTCTGTAACGCTTTGATCACGTTTGTGAACAACGAATATATCACTTCTAATTTAATGTGCTTGCTGGCTATTTGAGTAAATGTAATATCTCAAACGAATCCATAATTATGTGTGATCTTTTCAGGCGGGGTCCTCCGATCGATGGACCCGTTCTTATTAGCGCGTCTGGGAATTGTAGTTCTTCTTAATTCTGGCATTTATTTAAGTAGACAATAAAGATAAACTAATATTTTTCAATTTTTGGATATTTACAAGACAGCCATATAAAACAATATATGAGAAAAAAATACAACAAGAGCGAGTTCTGATGTAAAACAACCACAAGCGGAACCAGGAGTTTGGAGGTCTTGTTTTGGACCGTACTGTTTTGACGTTGCACCAAATGTCCATGCGAGTCTTACAGTTGTGAGACTGTGACCGCTATCATGAAAATCTGTTGTGTATGACTTTTAATGATCTGTACCATCGCACTAAAACTGAGGTTTTGAAGATAATTTCCGCACAGTCATGGCTCGGGTTGTCAAAGTGTTTCGGACTTTGCGCAATCATTGGAAGAAGAGCACATTTGCTGTGTGTGTCTTGTCCTACGGTGGATACTGGCTGTATGGTAAACACTGGTGGGTATCTCACGTTATGGATTAGATAGAGTACCCAGACTCCTGTTCCCGTGTCCTAAATGTTGTCTAATATTTTACCAGCGACAATGTCCTGCGCAGAGAAGCGTGTCTATTAGCCAGGGTAAGGTGGCACTTAATTGTCCTTATAGATTACTCAAAAACACAAGTTTCCTTTATGTGACTGCACAGCTTAAGATCACCATTTCTGTTACAGGAATATGGACAGCAGCAAATAGCACCACAGGAGCGGCTGAGGAAAGCAACTGTAATTTTGAACCCTGCAGCTTGCAGCGGGTAAGACTCATAAACTCCACACTTCATGTTGACAGGCTTGTCTAGCTTTCCTCAGAATACTTTCAGCTTCTGGTGTAATTTTTCTCCAGGAAAGCCAACAACCTATTTGAAAAGAATGCTGCTCCTATTTTACACCTGGCAGGTGTGCAAATTACAGTAGTCAAGGTATTGTTTGCTGTTTTAATCAGATATTTATCAAATATTGGTTCTGACTGGCTCTGAGAGGGCTTACGGAACATGACATCACTTCCATATGTTACACATACCTGTACAGACGGACTATGAAGGCCAGGCAAAAAAAATTATGGACGTTATGGAAGAAACAGACATCCTTATTGTGGCTGGAGGTGATGGCACCTTGCAGGAAGTCGTCACAGGTTTACTGAGAAGGCCAGATCAGGTATGTGTAATACAGCAACTGTGTTAATCTGTCATCATCTGCCTTTAATCACTGTGTTCAGTTTGAGCCTAGAAGTATTTAATGCAACTTTTTCTTTTGGTGGATGTTCTCTGACCACAGGACACCTTCAGTAATACACCAATTGGATTCATTCCGCTAGGCTCTCACAATTCCCTCAGTCCAAGTCTTCATCTCATCAGTGACAACAAGGTCAAGTAAGTAACTTTTCAATATCACACATAAAAAGATCGTATCATAACACAATCTCATGACAATTTCATTTGTCATTGTTTCACCCAGTGAATGTACAGTATGGATTTTCTGATTTCCTCACAAGAATATTTTTTTAATGTCATCAATTTTTTCAGGGATATTACATCAGCAACACTGTCCATACTGAAGGGAGAAACTGTACCGCTGGATGTGCTTCAAATCAAAGTGAGAAATTGTATATGTTGATCTTATCATATATTTCCTCTACCTTGTCATGAATTAATGCCTGCTTTTATTTTTAAAAATGTAAAATTTTTCATATCTTAAGCAAATAAGTAAGTTACCTGGTAAATTTTGTTTATATAGTTTTTAAAAACACTTTTTAAAAAAATCCAAAGTGCTTCACAGTCCATTAAAAAGGCAGTAAGTAAAAAAACCTTTGTTATTAAAAAAAAGATGCCAAATATTTCTTAGAACAAAACAAATTTAGAAGATAAATAAGGAATTAGTGTTAATATTTTTCAAAAGATTTTTAATGTGCTAAAGTTGTATGGAGGACTGAAACTGCCAAAATTAAGACTAAATAAGAAAATAAATGACTTTAAAAAAACATAAATGACTAAATTGAAATTGCACAAGCTTTTTGTTACCCGTAAATGTAAGCATAAAATTATTTTGTAAAGTGTTACATTTATTTAATGTCTACATTATATCCCCTATTTATATGTTTTTCCATGTAATTTAATTTATACATTGATTGAGTTTTTTATTTTTAAAATATATGCATTTATTTGTTTATTTTCTGATATTTTCCTTTTGCAACATCTCCAGCCTATTCATTCACCAAAACCTATTCATTAGTGTAATGCATGGTGGCCTCATTAAAAATAAACTTTTATTTTTAATTGGGCCATTATTCTTACCTTTGTTTAACCAGGAAGTTCCACTAATATAAAATCTCTTTTTACAAGGGAAACCTTGTAAAGGTAGCCACCATATAATCTCAAAACATCTCAAAAATGCAACAAATTCAACATAAAATAGAAAGTATCATATTGATACATTATTGCTAAAACAGCGCTGTGGGTTCATGTTTCCTGACACACATACAAGCCCAGACATATCTGACAAAGAGAGCCGAATGTTAGCACTCAATGATGAATTAATAAAAAGTGAGCTACTTCAACAATTTTACAAAAAGCTCAGTGATTTGCAAAATATGTCAACTTTGAACAACCAGGCTATGAAGGAGGAAATACTAGTAGCTGGTGATGTGCGGCCCAAAAGTAAACAAATGACTCAACCATGTATTGCTGGTCCGCTCACTAGCTGCACTCCATATGACAGGAAGAGCAAACAGTGGATGAAAATTACTCACCGGTTACACAGTGGAAAAACCGGGCTTTAAGCAGCTGTTTAAGAAAAGCGCGACCCAAGATACAGCAGCCCAGGTAGAAAATAGTTTTCTTTTTTATTGTATGACGTTATTGTGCAGGCTCCTGATGCAGAGAAAAAATATACCTGTGCCTTTTCCTGCAAGTGGTCAGTGATGGCTGGCTCATGAAATCATAAAGAGTGCAATAGTGAGTTAGAAACTGCTTTTGTAATAAAACGTGTAGATGGACAGTACTCTGAATCAAGCCTAACCATAATCAATCAGGCAAAGAACCAGTTGCTCCCACAAGTTTTTGGGGGGCTTTTTGGAATAAAAAGCAACAAATACATACAATAAAATGAAGTAAATAGATTAAAATTAATAAATACATAAATCAATTGGAAATCTAAATGGGGAAACTGTAAATAAATGAAGACATTTCAAAAGAAATATTAATTAATATCACATTTATCAATATTTAATACATTTATTAATACATATTTCGATGTATTTAATGACTTTCTTTTATGTATTGATTCATTTATGTTTGATTTTGGCAGTTTTGGTCCTCCATACAGCATCAACTGACCTGACCTGGCACATTTATAGTGTCCCAGCTTAAATGAAAAAGCATGGTCTTAGACTGGTCAGTGCATATGATTGGAATAATAATCAGAGAGTGCGGTTATTAGTCCAGAGGCACAAGAGGATGTTGTGCATTAAGGTTTTTAACGTGATTGAGAACATTAATTGGAGTATTTATACAAGTGTGAGACAATTATTGTTCTTAACACTTGTATAGAAGTTTGAATTTGAAGTTTGTTTGTGTGTGTGTGTGTGTGTGTGTGTGTGTGTGTGTGTGTGTGTGTGTGCGTGCGTGCGTGCGTGCGTGCGTGTGTGTGTGTGTGTGTTACAGGGAGAGAAAGAACAGCCCGTCTTTGCTCTGATGGGACTGCGTTGGGGTGCTTTTAGAGATGTGGCTTCAAAAATCAGCAAGTAAGATTCCTCAGACTGTGAGTACGGGAAGACCATGATTCCCTGCATGTGAGAATGATTAACCATAATCTTTCCCTTCAGATACTGGTACCTTGGACCACTGAAGACAAATGCAGCACATTGGTTTGCTACTCTAAGGGTAAGGATGTTCTCTTTCTTACACATGCTGGAGTTACTCAGTACGCCCAGCTGTGAACTGTGTGCCAGACTCTCTAAAACTGACTCCATTGCATTAGTATGACGGTATATGTATGGTCTAAGTTTAACAAATATAAAAACAACAGCTTGCAGCACATTTTGAAATGAGCCAGTGAATGCAGATCAGATCATTACATACAAAAAATAACATGCTATGAATATGCTTCAAGTCTCCCATTTATGATTCTGTGTCTGCTTATGTAATTTAACCTCTTCGAGCTTCCTGTAAGCGAAGATTTTCACTTCTCACAAATTATTCCATCTGTTCCTTAGCATTGGACCCTAAGGTTGTTTAGTTTGTCCTAAAACCATTGCAGCTCTTACTCTCCGAGTTTGGGGATGTTTCTCTGTCATAAATGTCAAAAATAGCCTAGTTACACAGGTATTCTTACACTGTTTATTCATGGTTGTCTGTTTTTTTAGGAGTGGCCTCTGGTTCGAGATGTTTCTATATCCTATTTGGCTCCCACACTTCGGCCCCCTGACCTCCCCCCCGTGAAGGTCGCCAGGCCAAGCTTACTCCACCGCATCATCCGCAGGCTGAAGAACTACTGGAACCCACCAGCCGAAGGTGAGTGAATGCAGCTGAACTTGAATGACTTGTAGCACAAAAATCCCAGCGAATACTGTTTTTCTGATTGCGGGTTTGGTGGTTTTGTGTTTGCTCAGAGCCTCCGAAAGTGGAAGAGCCAGAGAACTGGGAAGGGAAACAGCTGTCAACATTAGAGTTCTTTATTCAAACACACAACAAAAACCCAGTGGAGAGGGTCAGTTAAAAACTGTTGTTTTACTATCTGTAAAACCATGTTGATGCTTATAAACAAAAATGAAACAAAAAGCATCATAAAATGTCCATTAAAGTGCCGTGAGCCTCTCTGATGTTTTTCCATTCTTTATTTTAATATGCAGCGCATCTATGACTCCCTCCGGATCAATGCAGAGCCCAGCAACTTCACGGTGCGCGAGTTCATTACTGCCGGGTCAGTAGTTTCTTTTCTAATAACTCTGCTTCAAACACTTGCTATCCATTTTTCAAAGTGTATTACTACACAAAATACACTAAATGACTGCAAATGTTCTTCATAATAGCAATATAAAAGCAGCAGACCCAACTGTATTCACTGAAAATGCTACAAAACTGGAGGCCAGTGCTTGCCGGCTGCAGCTGCCAGAGGTCAGAAATCCTTTAAATTCAAATTGTGATTCTGCAAGTCAGTCTGCTTCCTGAAGATCCGTGTGCAAGTTTTTATCCTGGCATTTAACTTTGTGCCACGGTCCCTGCAGGGTGCATCTGGCTTCTACAACATTGACAACGAGGAGTATGAGGCCATGCCTGTGGAGGTAAGGCTGTTGCCACGGAAACTCCGCTTCTTCATCAGTGCTGAGCGCAGAGAGCAGCTCCTCTCACAGATCCAGTGATGAGAAAACAAAAGCAGAAAGAAGACAAGCGCATCAAGCTGAATTCGAGGGAAGCAAAGGACCAGATGCCTCAAATCCAGAGTTCATTTTGAAAATGGTTTTTTGCTTCACCAGCATTTTTTAAATGATCATGATGTGCTGATGCGCTCCGTTTTACTCCATGTAAATATAAAATATTCAGTGCAGGACTTATTTGATCCAGTTACAAGGAGCATTACCTTACAGGCTGTTGTATGTGAAAGGACCAAGGCTTCTTTTCTAAGCCAGCAACCTATGTTCAGGTTGTCTTACATGATGTTTACTGAATAGTTTACTATTAACATGGTCAATAAAAATAACATCTGCTCACTTCAGTGCAAAAAGTTTTTCTCCCTTTGTGGCACTTGTGAATTCATTAAATGGGGTTCAGTGACTACAGGAAGTCATTAAAGTTGCACTTCTGCTGGTCTTATTGTGGAGGATAGGTGACTGAATGGAGAGCAATGTGTGCATGCTGTGCAATTCTGAATGTTTTTCGTAGCTTGGCCCAGGAGTTTTGGCCCACTGCATGGGGAGGCTGAGTCTGATAGGACAGATGGCACACTAGACAGCAAATCTGAGAGATTAAGCTTGTGGCTGCTTTGTGGGCAGCCTTTGGCTTGTTTAGGAAAACAAAAAGAATGCTCTACGTTAATTTTGTTGTGGGTAATCATGGTTGAAAAATCTCAAAGACAACTGCCAGGTGGATTAGATTGGTACTTGTACAGATTCCCGTATTATTTTAGAGGAAGATGACATTTTTAAACTACTCCATTTATTTTGCAGATACTAGTTACTTTGTTGAATAGTTATATACAGTAGGGGGGTGGTGGAGTTTCATGCCAGCTGGCAGCTGGGTACAGGCATAGAAAGTCAGACAGCCAGTCACACTCTCATTCACACCTACAGCCAATTTAGAATCACCAATTAACCTAACATGTCTGTCTTCAAACTCTAGGAAACACGAGCACAGGAGCTGACAGTGCTAACCACCAACACTTTTATTTTAATGTAACATTTTCTATATCGACAAATGATAAGTATCTTTAATTTGACTGCAAAGCGATGCAGTCATTAGCACTGTGGCCTCACAGCAGGAAGGTCGTAGGGTCCGAATCCCACCTGGGACCATTCTGTGTGGAATTAGCATGTTTTCCCTGTGGGCCCTGTCCAGGTACTCTGGCTTCCTCCCACAGTCCAAAGTCATGCGTGACTCTGAAACAGATAAGTGAACGAAAACAGATGGATGGGGTTTATCCTTGATTTCTTTCCTGCATAATTTTTTAGTAGCAATTTTCTTCTGGTAAAAGCCTCAGCAGGAATTCCTCTATAAAGGAAAAAAAAAACTTCCACGTCTCTGTCACGGTCACTTCCCTAGAAAATCCTGAAAATGTACGGTGGCGTGGCGGTGAGCACTGCTGCCTCACAGAGAATAACATCTAGAAGCGTTTGACTCCACCTTGGCCCAGGCCTCTCTATCTGTGTGGAGTTTGCATGTTCTCCCCGTGTCTGTGTGGTTTACTCCCACAGTCCAAAGACGTGTACTTACTGGGGTTAGGTTAATCGGTCACTCTAAATTGCCCATAGGTGTGAATGTGACTGTGAATGGTTGTGTTGGCCCGGCGACAGGCTGCCTCTCGCCATATGTGAGCTGGGATATAGGCTCCAGCCCCCCGGGACCCTGAGCAGGATAAGCGGAAGACAATGGATGGATGGATGGAGTTTGGAAAGCTCTCCCCCGGCCACATGAGGCATGCATCAGCTGTCTTTATGGGGCAGAGTAGTAATTCTCATGAACTGAACTTCAAAGAATAAAAAATTCCTAATTTTGATAAAAGGACTCATCAGGAAAATGCTACAAAGAAGAAAAAACAGTCACAGGATCCATTTTTGCTCTATAAAAAATAATTTTGAGTACAGAAATTATATTCTAAATTTCTTCTAAATCATATCCAGTTCGCTTAAGAACAGGATTTGAGTATATCTCACTAAAATGGAGGCAAAAGGAAAGGACTATTAAGGAAATTGAAATAGGAAAATAGTTATGCAGGGTTAGAAGGAGAAGAGTAGATAACACTTAAACCGTATCAGTGTTTTATTGTTTTACAATGGCAGTACAGTGAAACTGACAGTTGCTCATGCTATTGAGTTTTTTGTATACATTACTGACATCTCTTAGTGTTTCACATTAGCAGAAGTGAAGACTTATTTGTTATTGTGTGAATACTCTTACAATCAAGAAGAAAATGGTTACACTACTTGGATTTGTTGCTGCATGTGTGCAATACTTTTGCTGTTTCTGACATTCAGTAGAGTGACAATGCTGTACAAACGAATCATTTAGCCAATGCTGGTACACATCTGTGAACAGTTCCACAAAGAAGGCATTTTATACAGTGGTTTGTGTTGTGTACATTCCCTTTTTTTTAAAACATTAAACATACACCCGGAAAGCAAATGATGTCAGAGGAAAGCTAATACATCGGCTGATAAGTTAATAGACTAGGTAGAGTCAACTGGAGATGCTAAGGTCATTCTGAAATGCTAAGGACAGTAAACTTAGTCTTTAAGCAGTTAATGTTTATGTACATGTGGAAATTAGTCACCTAAGCTGGAAAAAGTCACATTATCATAAGGCCCCATTCAAAAAACAGAGCTTAAAGAAGACCTATTATGCTCATTTCCTGCTCCACATCTATATGAATGGATTCTACTAGATTAACTTCAGTTCAAAATAGTCCTTATTTATCTTGGTGCAAACCCACAGTCTGTCCATTTTCTTCAAACAAGCTTTTAGCTAGCTTTCTTCTGATTGGCTGCCCCTCTTGAACAGGGGGGGTGGAGAATCTCATCTCAGGCACAAAAGCCAGGGCTGACATAATGTAGAAGCAAGATTTAAAAAATAAAATGTTTAATATGAGCACTCGCCGTTTGAACAGAACACATATAAGAGAAAACAAGGAAAAGCAGAATAGGTCCCCTTTACTGCCCTTTTCTTGAATATACAACACTTAGTGCACTTTATTTTCAACAAAGCCAGAAAAATGGGAAGCGGAGGGTGTGAGAGAGAAGGTTGAGAACCACTCCCTCGGTTTTATACAAGGCAATCAAAATTATGTGTTCCAACGTGGAACAAATTATTACCATGATTGGCAAAGGGGAGGCTGAACTAAAAGCACTCTGCCAGCAGTATTCAAAAGACACAGTTGGCCCATTTCTAGAGCTGGATTCACTGATGAAAGGACTGAGAGAAACAGACGGAACAGACTGAGTCCTTTCTGTGAATTTGCCCACAGAGGAGGAGTTAAAGCTTCTGCTCGGCTGTGGTCAGGACATAACAGATTTAAAACACACACACACACACACACGGAAAGAGACAAGTGAAAAGGATCTCTTTAAAGCTGATCAACAAAGAGCTTCGTCGAGGGCTCTTCATTCAGCAGGATCATAAGGGATATATTAGCTTCTGCTCATGAACAAGGCTCTACAGTATTTTGAGTTTGAAAAGGAAAAAAAATCTGACAGCTCATTTACAGGTGTCTTTGCTCCATAACTACTACTTGGCTCATACTGTAAAACATTAAAACAGCATATAAAAAGTTCCAGTGAAGCGTGACTGTGTGCATCAGGAAACAGTCCAGTGGTGGATATGGTGCAGCAGTCACGGTGAGAGTTAAAGAATCACATTCATTAAAAATTCCTCCACCAGACAAATACAGCATGTGATCACCTGTGGCCTGCTTCTTCCTCTGGTACAACTGCTGAGAAATGGAGACTTCGAGACTCGGAGGGAAGCTGTGTGGGCTGTGACACATTTCACCAGTGGGGCTACTGTGGAGCAGGTGCTCCAGTTGGTGCAGAGTGGCACTCTGGAGGCAATCATCAACCTGCTGCAGGTCAAAGATGCTTAAGTCATTCTGGCCATAGTGGATTCCGTAAAACAGCTTCATGGCTGCAGAAAAGCTTGGTGAGACTGAGAAGCTTAGCCTGTTGCTTGAGGAGGACTGGACCACACTGAGATGCTGCAGAAGCATGCCAATGAGATGGTGTATCAGGCTACTTGTGATAGTGGTGAGAAGGTCGACACAACAGAGGATTCATTTGTTTCAAAGCCCTGATGTTAAGAGAGCCTTGGAATTTTAAATTTTACTGTTTGAATTCATATTGAAAGCAAAATAAAGTAACCATCAAAATGTGAAAAATAAATCCTCTTTCTGGGCGCCGTGCTGCCTGGGTGGGACCGGGTTGTGCTCTCGGCCTCTGCTGGGTCTTGACGAGGGCCCCCAGGCGCTGGTGGAGACCTTCTTGCATGTTTCTGCCTTGGTACAAAGGTGTCCACTACTTCTCGGCCTTTGATAGTAGGTTGCAGACTCACCACACTGCCTTATTGGATTTCTGTTAGTCTCTTTATCTTTACTTGTGGTTCTAGATGCTGGCTTTCACCGAGGTGCATTTTGCTGGTGATTTATTTTTCTAAAAAAACATAATAAAATTTTCTCTCATATGATTTAAGTTCACCACTTTAATTTGGGAAAGACCACATGCATGTCCTCATTTACGCATGGATACGGGCACGTATGTGTACGCACGCACACATGCATGCACACGCACGCAAAAAAAAAAAAAAAAGAGAAGAAAAAGCAAAAAAAAGAAACAAA